>JAXQQM020077410.1:0-25581 GCA_034641835.2 Pinus albicaulis | reverse complement strand
TGTTTAGTCAATTTAGTGTTCCTAAATTGATAACATAAATTATCAACCAGGGATAGTAAACTGTTGAAGTGAAGTGCACCATATGTGCATAAGTATCCTCTTCCTACTTCATTGTGTTTAGTGTTTTTCTAGTGTTTTTGGTTTTATGTTTAATGTTTTTTTTTAATGCTAAGGGGAAAAACTAAATTAATAGCAAAGAGGAAGAGAAGGGAATGTTACTGAATGCACTAAAACAAAATTTAGTTGCAAGATCTACTCTAAACTAGAAATGATAAAAAGGACAGAGAATGCTCTACTCTAAACTAGAAATGATAAAAAGAACAGAAAATTCTCTACTCTAAACTAGAAATGATAAAAAGAACAGAGAATGCTAATCCACAGATTGTAAAGCTATTAAGAAAGTAACTCATAACATGAAACTTAGTCCAATTCGTTTCATTAGAGATATATTGGAACAAACTAAGAAAAGGATTAGTTCTGATGTGATGAGGATCTCTTAGAAAACAATAACTTAAAACATCACAGAGAAATCTTATTCATTGTTAGAGATTTGTTGGAACAACTTGGGAAAAAGATCATCTATAACATAGTAAGTATCCCTATGCTAAAATAACTTATGACACTAGAACTAGCTTATCCTACAACTCACAATATTACTATTAAGTCTTATTCAGGAATTAGAGATTTCTTGGAACAACTTGAGAAAAAGACCGTTTATAATATCATGAGAATCTTGTACCTAATTGTAGAACAGAAAATGTTAATAACTCAAAATAATATAACTAATTCTCATTCATATAATAGTGATGTGTTATAAGAGTTTGAGAACAAGAATAGCTTATAAAATAATTAGGATCTTCTAAATCTAACTAACAGAACTGAAATGCAATTAACTCAAAGTACTACAACTAGATATCATTCATGTATTAGAGATATATTGGAACATCTTATGAGAAAAATATTGACTTTAATATTATGAGGATCTTCGACGTAAGTAAACGACATAAAACATGATGCAAAAATATGAACTCAAAAAACTGCCTAAGTAAGAACAAAACCGAATTAAAGGTTACTTATCTAGAAAGTATGTAAAATCCTCTTCAGATAGCAGGGGTCCTCTACTATTAGATTGGCACACGAATCTTTAACTCCTTAAATTTTCCTTCAGAACATGCATCAAATTTATACTCCTTAATTAAAAAAAAACGATCAGAAACAGAGTGTCACAGTATTTGAAAACTAAAAACATCAACTATCTTTCTTGGTTCACCGAGTTATTTTTTATAGGTAATTACATAAATGATATTGAGTAAGAATCAGCATAGGTGTCTTTTATAATCAAAATCAAACTAAAACTCCTGTTGAGGACTCCTGTTTTGCTGAAGGCAAATCAAGAGTCCTTATCCTTATAGAACTCTACTTCTTGGTTTTTAGCTTTGTCCACATGCATAATCACTTCCAGTTTTTTATTCAGTCCTCGTGGATGACAAAGAATGATGCAAGAGAGTTTTGGAGTCTAACCATATACGTCTTTCCCTCAAATTACACCTGTAACCTGTTTAAATACCAAGATGGCTACGAAACATATGACTAGCTACAGAATGACTGCATTTTGTAGCTAAAACTGCTCAGAAATCACTAAGACAACAAAATTACAAAAGTAAAACAAGTTAGTCATTTCAGGTATTCTTAAAGTGATTTTAATCATTCTTATTGATCTTTTAGGCCTATAAATGATAAAGGATTAATGGAATGAAGTGGATTTTGGTGAAAAGAAAAGACATTTTTAGGGCCCAACACCTGGTCCTCAACCTTTGTATCAATAGAATTATTTGGCTTATCCCCCATATTGTTAGAATACATAGGGACAGAACCAATGGGGGAAGAACTTTTCCAAAATGGGGTGGAATGTGAATTCAGGTTCTTACCAGGGACCTGCTATGCCTTTTAACCCTCAATTACCATTTCTCGCCACATTGGGGTTACCAGATGTGTCAAAGTTAATGAATGATCCTATTCTTCATAACCCATATTGGCCTTGGGTTCCGACTAAGATTCCTGGTGATTGTCCCAAATATGAGGGAAAGTCCGAAGAAGACCCCCAAGCACATGTTATGACTTACCACTTGTGGTGTTCCTCTAACTCTTGGGTTGAAGATTCTATTTGGCTTCGTCTTTTCCAATGGACTCTTACTGGTGCTACTGCTAAGTGGCATATCGAGCTCTCTTATGGTATCTTTCAATATTTCAACTCTCTCGCCATGATGTTCCTTACTCATTTTCAGTAACCAGTTTGTTATGAAGCTGAGATGCATCTCCTCACCTCCTTGAAACAGGACCAGGCTACTCATATCTCAGACCATATTCATGAATGGAGACATCATCATCACTTGATCAAATTTGAAATTCCTGATCAGCTTCTTACTCATTGGTTCACTACCTCCTTTGTCAATTAGATTGCGAAAGACATAGCCATGGGGGCATGTGTAATCGAGGAATAGGCCATTACTCGTGCCTAGTACCTTGATATCATGTACTCTCAACGGGGCATATTGTATGATATTTTGACCGATGCCCCTCAACATGGAACTTCTAAAGCACCGATGACCCCACCCGTCGATGGTATTATTTGTTCTATGTCTCAGACTTCGCGTATGTCTTCTTCTTCTAATATTGGGAAGAAAAATTCTAATTCTTCCAATGATATTGCTCCTCAGTCTAGCCTGAATCCTGATAAAACCTCGGAGGTCAATGCCATTCAGGCCAATCCTACGGATAAGACATCTAAAGGGAAAAATAAGGGTAAAGGAAAGGCCAAGGCCAATGCCCAGAAACTAGATTCGTCCAAATCTCATGCTAATGATGTTTCACAGCGTAAGCCGAAGTACCCCTGTCTGATTTGTGATGAAGAGCACTGCACCAAGGCCGAAGTCAGTAGATTTCTAAAGGGCACTCAAGGTACTACTCCTATCCCTAAAGAACCTTTTCCATCTCAGTAGACCTAGATGGTCGAGTAGCCTCAGTCATCTACTCCATTTGGCTCTCAGGTGTTCATGATGAATGGTTCTGCGTCCATTTCTATTACTACTCGGTTGAAAGATTATGCTATGTCGCACTAGGAAAAGGGGAAGGATATCACTGATGGTCCTCCTCCCCCACCCATTTCTGGCCCTCTTGAGATTGAAAGGCCCAGTGTTGAACCTATTATGAGGTCACTTTCCAAAGATGTTATCTGGAAGTCTTCTTATAATCCCAATGATCGTGCTGCTCAACATTACAGTATTGTTGAGTATTTTGCATAGGCATCGTCCGCAATGTCCGCATTAGAATTACTTCAGAGTTGTCTATCTCAGTGGAGAGATTTATCATTTGCGATTGGCGGGGTTGATCCTGTTGATACTAGCCTTCTTGCTTTCGATCTAGAGAATTTTGTCCAACGACTTCTACACCAGATTGCACTAATTATACAGGTCGTTATTAATGGTCCCGAAATCCATTGAGCCATTGTGGACAAAGGTGCATCAACCTACATCATGTCATCTTCTTGGTGGAAGGCCATTGGCTCTCTAGCCCTGAATTCCTCACAAAATTCCCTTGAAGCATTTGATGGAAGGGAATCAAAAGCTTTGAGTGTTCTCGTAAGTTTTCCGATTACCTTGAAAGAGAAGACAATCAATGTTGAAGTAGAGGTAGTTGATGCGAAACTCAATTACAATCTTCTACATGGTCGCAGTTGGACTCACCCTATGCTTTGCATTCCATCCACCCTCTTTCGTGTTTTGAAATTTCCACATGAGGGAAAGATTGTTACTGTCGATAAATTGTCATTCTTCACCTCTTCTTCCAAGAACAACGTTCCGTATGTGGATAAGATCCCTACTCCCTTCGAGAGTGTTGGGCCGGGTCCCTTCAATGATCCATCCATCATGGGTATTTTTCCCCTTTCGCCACCAAAGACTGTTCAAGTTAATATGATTTCTCTATCCAATGACCCATGGATTATTCCTTTGCTCGAACAAGTCGATTCATTTGGAGATTCAATGCCATTGAGTCTGATTGAAATCTATTATTGTGAACTTATTGCTACATCGGATACTCCACCCTCTAATGGTGCTCCTTTGAGCTTGTCCCTTGACATGTATTATCAATCCCCTTGGCTCAATGATTCAGACTCACCTAATCCTTTGAAAGAAGTGTTTCCTTCTTATGAAGCCATCGTGGAAACTGTGTCTCTCAAAGACTTGCTGTGGGATGATGGTCATCATTGTTATTCATTTATGCTTGGCCTCGGGGCTATGTCTACATGTCTTGAGCGGTTTGCATCTCAAGTTCCTTCTCCTCTACTTCAATCTCCAATCCTAACACATGAAGTCCTTACAGAAGAAAACTTGAGCAATATCACACAGACGATGCCTATTGACATTTTCGTGAAGTTGAGAATCGTCGAGAACATCCATGTGGGGGTCACTTGTTCTTCAGATGAAGTCCAAGTTTATACTAGCCTTTTTTGCAAATTCCATGATGTCTTCACATCATCCTATGAAGAAATTCCTGGCATTGATCCTAGTATAGTGGTGCATGAAATTTCTACCTATCCTGGTTTAAAGATTGTTTGCCAACGTCTTCATCTGGTGCACCCTAAAAAGGCTGCGGCCATTAAGGGTGAAGTTTAAAAACTTCTCAAAGCTCATTTCATTTATCCAATTCCCTTGACAGAATTCGTTTTGAACATCATTCCTGTTGATAAGAAATAGGGAACTATCCATGTCTGTGTTGATTACCATGACATAAATCAGGCTTTTCCTAACGATAATTATCCTACTCCCTTCATCGATCAAATCATTGAAGACTGTACCAGAAGTGAGATTTTTTCCCTTATGGATGAATTTTCTGGATATAATCAGATTAAAATTCTCCCAGCTGATCAGCACAAGAAGTCTTTTATCTTTCCTTAGGGTACCTTTGCATACAAGAAGCTCCCTTTTGGCTTGAAGAATTTCGGGGCCACATTCCAGTGAGGAATGTCCTACACTTTCCATGACATTTTTCACATCGTTCAGCCTTACCTGGATGACCTTTTGGCTCATTCAGCTAAGCGTAGGGACCATCCGGACCATCTGGACCAGTGAGGATCTTTATTCGTTTTCGACACTACAACATTCGACTTAATCTGCATAAATTCGTCTTCTGTGTTGATTCCGGTAGGATTTTAGGGTTTATCATGTCTAAAGATAGAATTTGCCTCGATCCACTCAAGTTTGAGGCTACTGTCAATCTCCCCTCCCCATCCTCATTACATCAGTTGCAGAGTCTGCAAGGAAAGGCGAATTTTCTACGTCGTTTTATACCAAACTATGCAGAAGTAGCTAAAGGATTGAGATGACTTTTGAAACAGGACGTCCCTTTCTGTTGGGATGATATTGCTCAACAATATTTTGATTCACTCAAGATGTTGCTAGTCAACGCTCCTTTATTACGTCCTCCCAACTATCACCATGATTTTTCCCTCTATTTAGTTGTCGCTTTTAGTATATTTGCCATGGTTTTGGTACAAGACAATGATGATGGTAACGAACATGTTATTTATTACTTGTCTTGTAACCTTCTTGATCCTGAAACAAATTATGCTCATGTTGAGAAGTTAGCACTAGCTACGGTCCAGACCATCCAGTTCTTTCACCATTATATCCTTTTGCGTACAGTGACAGTGATTTTCGATTGCAACCCCATGACCTATATTTTTTCTCGACAATTGCTAGGGGAAAAATACTCAAAGTGGATCGTTATCCTTCAAGATTTCGATTTGGAATTTACTACTTCCAAATCAAATAAATCACTAGTTTTTGCTGATTTGATTTGTTCCCTCCCTTCCGACTTCGCTCCATCTCGTTCTGAGGACCGTATTCCAGACAATACACTTTTCTTTATTAGCACCCGCGACCCCTGGTATGGTGATATCATCGTATATCTCTAGACTTCCACATTCCAATATAATTTGACAAAGGATTCCCACCACCATATCCGGCATCAATTGCAACCTTATTGTATAGTCAGAGATACGCTCTATCGCATTGGAGTTGATTCTGTACTCCGTCAATGTTTGACCCTCAAGGAAGCTGAGAAAGTATTGAATGATTGTCATAGTGGCGCCTGTGTTTTTCACATGTCTGGTTATGCCACTGCATAAAGGATACTTCGTGTTGGTTATTTTTTGCCTTCCATTTTCAAATACTGTATTGTCGCAGTTCGTAAATGTGATGATTGCCAGATTTATCAATGCAAATTTCATGCGCCACCTATTCCTCTTGACCCTATCATTACCTTTGGTCCCTTT
This sequence comes from Pinus albicaulis, assembly GCA_034641835.2. Taxonomy (NCBI): domain Eukaryota; kingdom Viridiplantae; phylum Streptophyta; class Pinopsida; order Pinales; family Pinaceae; genus Pinus; species Pinus albicaulis. The sequence continues at coordinate 19,247 of JAXQQM020077410.1, read as the reverse complement.
GCGAAGAGGGGCATTGATTTCATGGCGTGTAACCCTCACTTAGCTGGGGGGCATGCTTATATCATCGTAGCCATGGACTACTTCACCAAATGGGCCGAAGCGATGCCTACACTTGCCGCTGATGGTAAGACAATTGCTCAATTCATATTCAATCATATTATTTCTAGGTTTGGTGTCCCTCAAGCCATTGTTATCGATCATGGTTCCCATTTTTGACATTATATGGTGGTGGAGTTGACTTCTAAGTTGGGTCTACGTCATGACAACTCAATGTCGTACTACCCTCAAGCCAATGGCCAGGTTCAAGCTATGAACAAAGTTCTTGTCACAATGCTTCAGTGTACGATTGGGATCCACAAATAAAATTGGCATATCATGTTATTTTGTGCTCTCTGGCCATACCAAACTTCAACTAAGAGTGCGGCTAGATTCACCCCTTTTTCTGTTGGTTTACGGTCTAGAAGCTACTCTCCTGATTGAGTGTGAAATACCTTCGCTCAAGTTAGCTGTGGAATTACTAAAAAACACTTCACTAGAAGAAGAGTGTCTCCTCTACTTAGAGAGGTTGGATGAAACTCATTGCTTAGCCACTTTGGTCATCGAAGCACAAAAGAAGCAAGTCAAAGCTCATTTTTATCAATCAGTTTCCCCTCATTGTTTTGTTGAAGGAGATCTCATCCTCCTGTATGACCAAGCTCCTGATAAGATGGGGGCAGGAAAATTTCAACCTATTTGGCATGGGCCCTACATCATTAAACGTGTGTTGCAAAATGGGGCCTATGAGCTAATTGACTACGAAGGTCATCCTCTTCAACAACCCAGAAATGGGTTGTATCTCAAAAACTATTATGCATGAGGCATTCATGCATAACAGGTGTACATATGTATTATTTTCATTTTTGTACATGTTTTTTGGTTTGGTGTGCTTTGTGAGTGTTTTCGTGCTTATTGGGTCTTGCTTATTATGCAGATGTCTATTACCCCTTATGTCGGTTTCATGGACGGTGCTTCCCGCAGTACCAGGAATTTGTCATCGACAGCCTGGGTAATTTATGATCCTGATGGTGAGTTGATAGATCTGCGAGGCATTTTTCTAGGATGAACTACAAACAATGTCGATGAATATAGCACTGTCATTGAGCTATTAACCGAGGCAATAAACCTCAGGATTCGTGCATTGCTTGTAAATCTAGATTCACAACTGCTTGTTCTGCAACTCAATAATCATTATTTAGTTAGAAATCTGCACATTATGAGATTATATTTACGTATTCGTTTGTTGGAAATACAATTTGTTTTTATTACTTATCAACATATTCCTAGATGAATGAACACATTAACTGATACAATGGCTAACATTGTATTAGATAGACATTCTCATAATTTGTAAAAGCATCATCATATGTAAGAGATCCATGTAAGGAAATAGATGTATATATATCGCATGTTTGCAACTGTGTGCATCATAAATGGAAAAAAATATATGTATTTTTCTGTTACATCCTGAGACATCATGTCTCACAAGATATGTAGATAAAATAAACCTAGGTGTCTAATCAGCATGATGTTCGTGATAACATGTCACAACCCATACTAGCCTCCTTAGCAAGCAGTGGATTCAGCTGGGAACCCCTACAGTATGTCTCTGATAGGTGCGAGGAACATCATCAAAACATGCATAATCCAGGATTCCTCGAGTGATCCCCTCTAGGTTTCATACTATCTCATCTTCCTCGCCACCCTTGCCTTGAGGGTCAAAATCGCAAGGGATTCGCCTCACTATCGGTGACATACCGGAAAGTCTCTCTAAGCCAACATCTACATCACATGGATTTAATGTCAGAACATACATAAATAAACGAAAAAATCATAATACTCATAGATCTTAAAATTTGAGTCTCACCCAAATCCTCATCCCAATCTTCTCCCTCTAGGAGTGGGAGGTCCGGATCATTGGTGAAATCCGTGCCAGAGTAGGGCCAATCCTCCATAACAATCAGTTGTCGATGGAGCCAATCAAAAAATTCTAGCCTCCAAGACATCTATTGTTCGCCCCCTACCCTTGGCATCAGTGCTACCCATCGAGCCATCCGTGGTTCTCTCGCTGGTGGTGTCAAAACTATGACCTCCTGTCACTGAAAAATTAGTAATCATTCCAACAAGAACGATACCAGGATGGATCCATAAACAAATTGTTTCAGTTTGGTCTTCTTGCATTTTTTTAGTTGGCGCTTCATGTTTATGGCCACAGGCTCTGCCCAGTTGTAGATGGTCGAAGCCATGCAGTCCACAGCAAGAAGCAACTATGCTTTATTGCTTTATGTGGTGCTTGTGATCCCACAACCCGTGTGATGGTATGAAATACCACGCGTAGTGTCAAATCTGGGATAGTTTGTATATCAACCTTCCCACTACCTGATACTTTCCGCGCTCCTCAACATACCCTATCTATCACCATGGTCATGTTTTCAATGGAGGGCTGGGTGCCAGTTAGGAGTGGTGTTGCACTTCTTCGTGATAATCCTGTGATGAAGTACATGTCAGAAACATCAATCTCAAGTTCTTGATCCTGTAGGATGAACTTCTCTTGATTTTTGTCCCATATACTGATCAAACATTGTAACAATTATGGTTGGGCTTGGAGACATGGTGTTAGAAAGAATTTTTTCAAACCACAGTTTCTAAAGGCTTCCATAACTCCCTCATTTTCCATGGCTAGCTCATCTTCTTCACTATGTTCCCATTCTTTCCATTCAATGACCATTTTTCCTCTTTCTACCTACAAACACACACATATGAGTGGTATTAGTTAATTTTATCCCTTAAATTTGTAAACAATTGGAGTATTTGACGTATATTTTTTCTAAAAATTGGTTTGCACCGTTGGCGTGCCCTACTGTTAAAAATCGGGTGGTTGGCATGACTCCGTGCCCGAAACGTGTGCCAACCGCACAGCCCTAATTTTTACATTTTCTCCCCCAAAATTTGAAACTGACAAATGCAGGAAGCAAGAAATAGCTTAAAATAACAAGAGGGATCTCAGATCTTACTTGGAGTTGACGGATTTTCGATTGATCTACTGGATTGACCGCTATCATCACTGCAAGATTACACAGTAAAATGAGTAACTATTGCTCCATAAGAGGTAAAAAGTGAAAAGTAATTATTTTTATCATTTTTGGCATTTTATAACTTTTTCACAACCCTAATTAGGTTTTAAGAAATGTTTTTTGATTATTTTATTGTATTATTTTCGAAAAATGGGTTTTATACATGTCCCTTGTGCAGCAATAGGTTTTCATGTGACAATGATGAAGTAATAGTTATATTTTATACTTTTTTGGAATCGGTAAAAACATGAAAAAAGTCACTACTAGAGTCATATTTTCACTCTTTTTTGACTCTCTAAAATTTAAAATATTTCCGAGATGCTTTTCATTTTGAACTCGTTAAATGGCTATGAAACAATATCTACCCAGTATACGTTTACCCCTTTTTCAGGCTGGGATGGATTATTTACGAAAAAGGAATACCTTAGCCTATCGCGACTAAGAGGTTCTTTTAGACTTTGTTTTCTACCTTTTCGGATCTGTGAGACTACCTATGAAAAGGGAATACTGGAGTTTTTATTTTCTGCCTTTTTTTCAAACTCTCTAAATGTGAAAAGATGTTGAGTTCTTCCTTTGTCAGACTTGTTACACTCTGATGACATCAGAATTCGTCACCATGACGTTATTCGAGTTCCTCCTTCCTAGGGCTCGTAAAATGTACTAGGATGGATTTTTCCAAAGGAAAAAATTACAGTGCAAGCATATGATATCCCCTTCAATTTTGTTTTCAAAAATAATTGGGGTACTTGCCAGAAATGGTGGGGGAAAATGGAACCAGATTTTAGTTGTGTTGGTAGTATGTCACTTTTAAACATGGAACTTGTCTACATTCGTGTCGGGTTGGGGACATCTCATTTCGTAATTTTTTCCTCCATGGGTTTGGGTAATCTCTTTTTACCTCTCATTTTCTCGTTTCCCCGTCATCATGACCTCAGATCTTTGATGTCAAATACTGCCAAATCCAATGTCCTGTTGTTGATATGTTCAAGAGAAGTTTGCCTCTGCAGTTTTCAACCTCCCTCTGATTCTCTGTTGGTTCTGATTCACAAACATCATATTCATTTGTCTTGTGTGGATGATGTGGGAAAAATTATGGCCCTCCTTCGACCAGGTCACCCCCTGTCGACTTCAGCTCATTATCTAGGAATTTGATTTAGAGACTCCCCACCGGTGCCTTGGAGCCTGCATGTCTTAATGGCAGGTTCTTCACATTCGATGCAAGGTCCACATCATTGGCCTTCGATTGACTGACTCTGTGGGTGTTTGATGCCATAACACTATTCACATTCTGTGGATTGTACCTTTTGTACCTTGAGAGCCATTTTCATTATTGGTGGTTCCTCTCGCATCTGTTAACATCTTTCATCATTTGCTGGTAATCAGACGATTTTCTTGCATGTTTGACTTCAGCTCATATATTCGCATGCTTGAATTTGTACTTTCTCGTATTGAGATGGAGTGAAATACCCTGGGTTTTTTCTACTAAAATCTAGGCTGCGGTTTCTTTATGGATTATCATGACTTATTGCATGACGCTTTTATTGGATGGCTGCGACCATACCTGAGTCTATTTGTTGGTCTTTACTGCTAGATGGCTATGTCCATACCTCGATCCTAGTTTTTATATACTCTATTATGGATGGTTGCGACCATGCCACATGTTCATGTATCAGAGATATCAGTTGTATTTGTAATTGTAGGTTTTCCAACAGTGGTGTTTTGTTCGAATTTGTTCTCATAAAGAATTTTTCCCCTCCTTCTCCCTTGGACCTCATGCTTTAGGGGGAATATTTTACACAACATTTTGTCACTATCCCTGCAATCCCCATCCTGAACATTGGAGGGTCATTTCTATGACTTATGAAAAGTTTCATGCCTTGGAAATACCTTCATTGCATCCCTCTACAAAAATGTAGCATTCCTCTTGTTGACAATTTCCTGAACAAAGCATCAAAAACCCTCGTTTTTTCCTTGGCGCAAGTAGCCAATTCTACCCTCATGTTGATGTGGAAGATTAAAATTAGGGCCCACACCTCCTAGCGCTCTGTCCTAGTGTAATACCTACACCAAGCTATTTTGGGAATATTTTTTAAAAATAGAGGTGGAGGTTCCATTCCAACAACCTGGAGGATGAGTGATTGGGAGTGGTTGAACTAAACATCCACAGTTTTCCTCCTTTGGTTAGTGGTTTCCACCTACCTTGGAACACTCTTAAGGGATAGGCCTCCCTTCCACCTTTGTAGGGATCCCAACCTCCTCCTTTTCCTCTATATAAACAAGCTATCTCCCTTTATGAAAGCTAGCTGAACTTGGAGAATTGAACTATAGCTGAATAACTAAGTTATTGAGAATGTAGATCAAGAAGCAAATCCATCGAGAAAGCCCTCATCCTGTCCAAATTCCTTGACAAGATTTGATACATGCTTCGCCTGAACCCTACTGGAGGAGACCATAACGTCAGATCATGGTTGTATCTCTTCTTTCTACCTAATAATATAAGTTACTGTTGTCTGGTTCCCATCTTGTTTTTTTTCTTTATCGAATGAAATATGTTTAGTCTTCTCTGAATGACTAGTATTTTTTGAATTAAATTATTATGTGGCATGTGGTTATCATTTTTTGATCTCTGTGCAAGTGTCCAAATGCGAAAAGTGAAGGGGTTGTGACTTGCCAAATAAGGAGCGAAAGGTTCTCATCACCACTACGATTGTCGACGATAGCATTGGACCACAGGTAGGCCATCTTATTGAGTCCTCTTTCATTCAAATATCTAGGAACCTACACTCTAGCATGATTCCTTATTTCTAGACCCACTGTAGGGCTATAGGGATCATCTCCATCCACAAAGAGGATTTACCTACATAACAGTTAGCCATGGTTGAGATAGGTGAATCAGGTTCCTCAGGTGAAACAAGATCTTATTCTTCTCCAATAGGTTCTTCAAAAATTTTAGAAGGCTCACCTATGGTGTGTTTAACCTCACAACCACTGAAGAAGAGTGAAGGGTGACTATGAGGTGATGTGGGAGTTTTAAGTAAAAAATTTCCTTGAGGATCCCTACTTCTACGAGGGATGAAAATCATATTTTTTTTGTATTTTTTTCAATATTTTTGAAACAAAATGTAAAAGGAAAGAAGAAAATAATGCTAAAACAAAATCAAAGCATCTACTAGACACCTCCCCGGAAACGGCACCAAAAAGTGGTGAGCCCTGGTATTGCACCAAGAATGCTACAAGTCTTAGATGTTTCCCTACTTTACTTTATCAACCTGGGGTTCGTACAAACTTGAGGTGACAGTGCTATATACACAACAGATGCATTCTACTCATGTCATCATCTTCAAAGCTTTACAAAAGGGTGCTACTTCTAGGGTTTCTAGATGAATTCTATCACACTTATGAAATTAGGCCTAGGGCTAAAAATGATTCAAATACATGGTGCTATTAGAAAATACAAAACTACACTACAAGAAGCAAGTACATATAAATATTTTTGAATGAAAGAAATATAGTCATTAAGCTATGATAAGAAATGAAAGAAACCTAGGCATCTTGCATTAAGTAAATTTCTGAATTGAAATGGCATAAAGGAAACTAATCTAATCACACTTTATTAGGTAACATGGCTAAACACACTCTACTTACTCTATTCTCTACCTATCATGATTTTAACCATGAAACTACTCATGACCTATCTATGCTTGTGAATGTGTTATTTTGCAGCGAGGAGAAGAAAGTGCTAAGGTGGCTTATGGGAAACTTAAACACATGGGTGGATGGCTGAAGGTGTATGAGTGGTTTTTGCAGCTCTGGAGGATGTGGATGGTGGTTTATGGGCTTAAGGAGGGGCCCACTGGTGCTATTTAAATTGATGCTACAGGTTTCCTGTAGTGCTACAAGAAAGCCTTGAATTGCTACACGAAACATTTTGAGGGCAATCTGAGGCCAAAAATACATGGAAAATGGGTAGGGAAGGTGGAGTGAAGGTGGATTAGGATGAGTGAAAGGTAGCCCACCCATTTTCCAAGCTCATAACCTCTTGGGAGGCTTGTCTTGCACCCCAAGGTTTTTCTCACAGTGTAGGGATGAAAAATAAAAAAACAACGCTGATGGTGGTTTTGATGAATAAAGGGATGATGAAGGGTGAGATATGAAGCTGAAGGTGCTTGTGAAGTTCTCCTTGGTTGTGCTACCTTTACTTACAAGAAAAATACTTATTCTTGCAATAAAAATGGACAAATTAATGATAAATACAATGGAAAAGATGACTTGAATTTGTAAAGAAAATATACACTAATCTACAAACAAAGATCTAACACAAAATTCTAAGCATATCCATGGAATCACAACAACTAATCTTATCTATTCTAAGAAATCATAAAGTTAAAATCGCTTTTGGTCTATGGGGAAGGTCTATCCTCCTTAAGCTCCAATGACATAGATGAGAGGGGGAGGCTTTACTCACAAATTTTTAAAGTTATAACCTATTCTACCAACATGTAGGCAAGATAAATATACAACAAAAGAAAAATGGAAGAAAACTAAAAGCAATAAATTAAAATACAAGAAAAATAGCTAAATAATCATAAGAAAAACTAGAAAATGACATGAAAGTAAAGAATGATTACAAAAGAGAGGTCGAGGAACATGGATTGGGCCCTAACCCACAAGCCTAGCTCTCTGAAACTAGATCAATAAAGCACAATCTGAATGCTCATTTCATTCCAAAAGATACTCTCATTACATTAATATAAAAGTCTTGAAAACTGATTACACGAGTAAAGAGCCTTATGGATTTCTCCAATGTTCGAATCCTAATGAGCTCTTTCTCATCCCTATTTAACCTAAAGGGTAGCTACCAATAGCTCCCTAAAATGTAGGTGATGAGTCCACTTGACTGCAAGTGAAGTATGGCATTAGTGCACTTATGTTGAGTTTTCTTGGCTACCTTTGATTTCAAGTGGTTAGAGGGAATCTCGAGGATCCCTTGGCTGCCTTTGGGAGTTAAGGAGGGTGGAAAACCCCCTAGCATCTCTCCTTGTCGTGTACTCTGAGTTTGGATGAAAAAATCTTCACAAAAATGCAATATCTATTTTCCTTCATTTAACTCATGTTAGGTACTCGAAGTATGATAAACCTCAGTCACCATCTACACTAGCATCATAAGACAAAAATATAATTAAAATGCAAGAAAAAGAGACAATAAGGAAAAATGGTGACCATTAACCCTTCCAAATGTACCTAATAATGGAGCTCATCACCACCTAGACCCCCAGCTAGTTTCATCGATTTCCTTGTTTATAGCACATTTACTATTTTTAGTAGTTTTTCAGGTCTTGAAAATCTCGAGCAATTTTAACCCCCTAAACTGCATTATTTTGATGCTTGAAGAAGGAATATAGCTATAGGTAGGGGCGTATGGAAAATCCTCTATTAATCGGAGAAATATTTCCAACAAAGCATCGTATGCGCCAAACAAAGATGATATGAAAAAGATATGGCCCCAAGAAGTTGGCTGCCTAGGTAACCCTAACGAGGCCCACAAAATCTTGGTGTTCCATCTCCCGAGGTTATGGTTTTCATTGTTTAGTGTTTTCTCTTGTTGTTCAATAATAAAAAGTCATTTTATCCTCATTGTAATGCAGTTCAAAGGTATGTAGCCACCACATCTCTTCTTAGAGATAAGCTACCATTGCCCAAGATAATTTATTTCCATTATGTATGTAAGCATATTTCACTTCTTTGATATTAATGAAATGAATTTTTATTTTTGATGCACTTACGTGTTTATGTTTATCTATGTATTCTATTGTGTTCTTGCATAAGTTAAGATCAATGGTATCAGAATAGTCTTCTCTTTCTCAGTTTTTCTTTGCATATCCCCTATGAGGCCATGGTATAGGGAGTTAGGGATCGATATTGTTGAACCTTTGTAAGATCAACATTGCAAACCCTAATGACCTCTCATGGCAGAAGGAAATAAAGACGAAGAATAAGGAGATGCTTTCAAAATATTGCTCGAGGAGGCTCTCAAGAAACAAATGAACATCATGATACATACAAATACTTTGATGTAAACCCACAAATGACACATTTTCATCTGACAACCCCTCTAGAGGTGCCACTCCTTTTAAGGTACATGTCGATTTTGGAATTCCCATATTTGAAGGTTAGATAGATGAAAATGTCATAGATAAATAGAAAAAACTTTGTTGGAAGGATATTTTTCAGTTTATGAATTTTCCAACTGGGAAAAGATTTCTTTTGCACTCTTGAAAGTCACCCACCATGTCAAGGATTGGTGGGAAACCTACTCTAAGAAAAAGGATGAGGGGGAACCCTCACTTTCCTTAGCCGCACCCATTAGAATTATTTCCGAGATGCTATCAATGAATAATATTATCTTGTGAGTAGCTATGAAGACAAATACATAAAGTAGAACATGTTGTAGCACGGAAGGGACCAAGATTTGTTAAAGTTCACAAATGGTTTTCATGCCCTTCACATGAAGCATGGAATCAAGGATTCTGAGTAGCATTTGATACTAAAGTAGCACAATTGTTTTCATAAGCACATCCAGGATGAAATGGAGTTCATGGACATATCCTCGCTTGGTGTCATCTATCGATATGCTGTAAAGATTGAGCATAAGTTTAGACAGAAGAATTGGGACTTTAGATCTGTGAACCTAAAGAAAGGGAAAGGTGCCCCCAAACTGTGGAACAAAGGATAAAGCCAAGGAAAACAAAACAATTTTAAACAAAAACTCTAGGTCACTCTTCCAACAAGTTAAGTCCTCCACAGGGGATTGGTTATCCTATGCCCTTTTTTATTCCATGATAGTATCCTTCCAACCCAAAATACTATCAAACTGATGCTCCAAAATTTCTATGAAATATGATGCAGAAGGAGTATGCATGCCCTAAAAAACACCAATTCCTTACTACTCCTCATTTTCCCCACCTTGTGCCACGATATTTTGGATATATTCAATCTACAGACCCATTAAATATGTGTTTTGTCTAGTGGATCTTCCAAACCACCCTTGCAGCCAATTCACTAGATAATGAGACACTGGGAATCGATTCACCACTAATTCGCCATAAAACTATACAATCCTTGTTCCTCCCTCAAACGATAGATTCTATTTTTTTCCGCAAGCTTATTTAATGATCTGGATCTATGGAGGAATGCAACAGAATACAGAAATAACCATAAACATGGAGATGAAGTGGAAATAATGCTTCATTTCATTAATATCAAATAACAGAAATATACTTACAGACATAATGGAAATAAAATAGCTAGGGTGTTGGTAGCGAGTCTCTGAGAAGAGATGTGGCAGCTACAGGCCTTTGAAATGTGTTAGAATGAGGCTCAAGGACCTATTTATTATTGAGAAACAATGGAGAACTCTAAACGTCTAAAAACCTAACCCTAGGAGATGAAGAGCCAAAACTATGGGCCTCGTTTGGGTAAATTGTCGTTTCAACTTCCCAGGGACATAACTTCAACATACGATCTTTGTTTGACGTGTATCATACATCATTATAAATATCTATCTGATGAATAAAACTGTTGCCGCAAGTATCAAATACGAAAAAAAATCATATTTTTTGGACAAACGATGCCCAAAAGACGTCGTTTAGGGCCTCAAACTGGCTCCGGAAGTTCAGGACCTGAAAAAATTCTAAAAATAGTAAGCTGTGTTGAAACTTAAAACTAAAAGAAATGATGGTGGGGGTTCAAATGGAGTATTTTGGTGGCCACCAATGTGCACCTGGATCATTAAGGCCCCAAAACGACTTTGGGAGTGCAGGACCTGAAAACCTGCTAAAAATAGTAAGTTGTGCTAAAAGTGAAAAGCTGCAAGAATTAATGGTGTGGGTCCAAATAGAATAGGTGGGTGGCCACTGATATCCACTTAGATCATTCCTCCCTCCTTAAGAAGCATTGGTCCCCATTGCGTTGAGATCCTCCATGAGATGAGGCACATTCTATTATCAAAGATGTCATGGACCTGCGAGCAGACATGTTGGATGCAATAGTAAATTTGGTTTCTTTATCAGCCTCAAACAATACATGTGTGGATTATGTCTATGTAGTCACATGAGGTATGGCAACATCAGGCAGCGGTGCGTCGGGGGTCATATCAATGGAGTGCTTGTCCTGACTGTGTAGAGGAACCTCTGTGAGTGAGGAGAAAATTTCCTCGTATTCCTCCATGAATTTTCCCATCTACTGTAGCCGTGCAGGGGAGCCCTGTTTCGAGGTTGTGGCCAAAATATTCTTCTTTCCCTATGAGCGAGTTGTAAGGAAAATAAATTTCCTAGTTTGGGAAACAATCTTACTACGTTGTTTTGCAGTAGTCAGAGAGATGACAGGAGGGGGTACTACCTCCGATATCCTATACAAGTTATTTCCAAAATTAATAACAAAAACACGAGGCCTAGACTCATACATATCATGTCACCACCACAAGTAGTGTTGGCCCAATAATACATCAACTACATCAAGAGGAGCAACATCACACAATACCGCATCCATGAATGGCTTGATACTATACGGAAGGCGACACTATTGGCGAATGCAGAGATCTCTCCCTGGGTGGAGCCACCCGATGGTATATGGTTGCGAGTGTGCTATGGTCGGTAGGCTGAGCCGCTTCACGATATATGTTGAAATGAGGTTCTTTTGGCTTCCACTATTGACAAGAAATTGTAGTGTGTTATCCATCTATAAATTATGTTATATCTGATGATGGCTAGATTAGTCTATGGATTTCCAAAAAAAATATTTTCATCAAAATCTATGAGTTTCGAAAATATCACTGTGTTCATTATCCCTAAGTTATCCATTTCTCATAAAAAACTTCACTCAAAGCTTCAAAATAACCATGTTGGTTCAAAAGAAGATTGTTTCAAAGCCTCATCTCCATCATTTCATTCCTCAGTTTTATCTTCACAATTCCCCTTATATCACTCATTTTTCCCCTCATTTATCCTTTGTTTCCTTCAAAATCCCCTTTAAACCCGATGAAATCCCTTTATTCTGGTTTAAAACCCCTTTTTCTTATCTTATCGGAACCTCCAAAAACCCTTCAAAAACCTCCATTTTTAGCCTTAAAACTTCATTTTTAACATATAAGGCCTTCAGTGCTTTTTGACTTAGGCCCTAACCATTTTTCTCCATACAACCTGCTCCGTGACCGAGCGCTAAGCCCATTGGTGATTAGCGCATCACAATTTCTAAATTCCACTTCCCTTTTCCCTTTTTTTCTGATGGTTGATCCGCCAATGAAATCTGGACTATTGATCTTCCTCAAATCTGATGACTATCACTCTATCACATCGGGGCGTTCCCCTTTCCCTTTCATTTTTTCATTCTCCGCTGATGGTCCCCTATTGATCAAATCTTGACCATTGATCTTCCTCAGATCTGACGATCCACGCTGCATCGCACTTTGGGAGTTTTCTCGGCAACCCTTTTCGTTCTCTGCCGATGGTCCCCTGCCGATAAGACCTCTGCAGGCAATCCTCCAGATTAGACGGCCCGTGCTCATCAACACATCACAAATCTAAAAATCCACCTGCCTAGACCACCGATATGCGATGCTCCGATCACATCTCCACCGTCGATCTCGATCCCGATTGGACGGCCCTCCATCCATCGCACTTCATCCCCCAATCGGCAATCGGCCATCGCAAATTCAAATTTTTTTTTGTTCCCGGACACTCTTCTCCTCCGATCATTGATCTACCTAAATCAATCCTGACCGTGGATCTTGCTGACCTGACGGCTCACGTTGATCCTCGCATTTTACCTCTGCTAGACCAATTTTCACCTTGTGCATTGAGCCTTTCGCTACGAGACGAATTAGTTGACATCACCCACTAGGCCCCACCTTTCATCCTCTCGTGTATCTTTTTCCCCTCCACGTTCATTTTTAATCATTGATTTGATCTATTTCCCTTGGATCAAATGGCCACCATTTCATTTCGCATTCATTCCAAAAAACCATTTGATCTTTCCATTTCCACGCGAAATAGGCGGTTTTGCCAGGGATACGTGTCAACCATTAACATGTATCACATTCCCCTAGGGAAAAACCATAAACTGCCCATCAGCAACGCAAAAAACACTAGTGGTTTTCTTAAACCGATTTCACCCTATTTCATGCCAAAACTTGTTTTGAACCTTGTTCTTGCGTTTTTCGCCCATAATCCCTCTTCCCATGCATATCCCCTCACTCAGAACATTGCTCTGATGCCCCCGAAACCCTGAAGTAGTTCAAATCCACAAAATGCAGGTTTTCATTAATTTTTTTTGTTTGATTGTAGGTTTAATGGCGGACAAAGGTCTAAATGTCATCCAACAGTCATATTCAGTGACTGAGGCCTCAGGATGATGATCCGAGGCTCTGTAAAAAAAAAGAACGATCAAGGATTTTATATCAATGCTTGATTGATGCCTCATGAGCATTGCTCATTTTAAACCCTCCAACACATCAAAGAAGCCTCCTGCACAGAGAAGAAAAGAAAATTAGTGAAGTTTGGGGACCAAATAGGTAGACAGAAGATTAAAATATTAATTGGCAAATTAAAGAAGAAATCACAGTTGAAGACATATGAATCAATTAAAGGAAGTCTGAGAAGTGAATAAAGACAGTCATAAAGAACTAAGATAGAATATTAAGGAAAAACAAGAGTTAAAGGCTTGATTACTGAGTTTAAAGGATTAAAACAGAGATAAATTCATCCAGTGGCAGCCTTGGATAAATCAACACAGAGCAGTTATTCACTTGATAAATCAAACTACCACGTGTGGCTTACTTTCTGTCCCAAAGGGAAAATTAGCAGCTATTACACAGTCAGAAGATATTTTAAATTGTGATGACAATTATTGTAAAAGATAATGATAAAGCCTTCAAGTCAATATTTTCACCTGTTTTATCCTTAGAAAGGAAAGACATAGTTATTGAAACAGAGAGATATCTACATATGTTCCTACCTTGTGCCTTTCATGGTTATCATGGTCAGGAACATATTTACTCTGTCATTAATAACATTTTGAACCCTAGAAGAGTCCCACCTCCTCATTTGCAGTATAAATACTGCATTCGAACTCATTGCAAAGTTTGGATTTTGATGATTGATGCTAGAATAATACATAGTCCTTTGAAGCTTTTGAATAGAAATTGATGTATTGGAACTCGTGCATGATCTGATTTTCTTGCTGATGGAGAAATATTGCTTGTAGGATCCATAGGCTTGGTTGATGGTGAAGTTTTCCTTTTGTTTATGTTTTCTAGTTTTCCATTATGTTTTCCATCTTTCTATGTTGTAGTAGGAAAAATAATTCAGATTAAGAAATGTTTTCTAATGGCACCATAAATCTGTTTGTCCTTCACTGCCTTGATGTTTTTTTCTACTAAGATACATTAGAGAAATCATTTATTTTCTCTCTAACAAATTCTTAGCTTGTCCATTTCTTGAATAAATTAGATGAATTAGCATCAATTATGATTTATGGTTAGCCCTGCATATTGCTGCCACTAAAATATTCTATTCTTGGAATCAAATGTTTGTCTTTGTTAAACTATCTGTTTTTAGTCTGAAATCAAATGGATCAGGTTCTGCTTATGCCTTTGGTTTCAACCCTCTATTAGTTTTTTGTTCTCAATATTTATGTCCATTTCATAAATCCATCATAACCTTAAAAGATCCACCAACCAAGTAAAATTTCCCTGCAAATGCTCTTAACACCATTGACAGACCTATCTGGACCTTGTTAGACTCCATTTCCCAATGACTTAACAATCTTCGATGTTTCCTATCTAAAATCTATCAAAGTATCATACCCAACCAAAAAAAAATCAAAATACCTTGCACTTAACATCTAGCCTAAAATCAACATCTTAAAAGCATCAAGCTATATCCTTACAAACATATTGAGAGATCCCTCTCTGAGACTAGGAGGGCTAGATCTTAGAGCTCTAAAGCTTGGTTTGATGTTACCCTTGTCAATTTGTATCTCGATCAATCTAGAAAATTATAGGAGCTAACATAGTGGCGATCACGGTGGGACCGACTTCATAGCAGCCTGACAAAATCTTATAGACTCATATACATCCCTAGTCTGACTTAAAAACCAACCCATAGCCAGAGTAGAAACTAATTACTTTGTCATCCTAGCAATATAATGAATTAGTTAGGGGATACGCATTAACCTTAAGGCTGCATAAAGAAACTAAAAACCCAAAAGTGCTCCCTAGATTGATTTCTTATCAAGAATTTGGTGGTAGACCATTGTATAGATATCTTCAAAATTTCAAAAAAAAATCCACCTGGCGACTCCACTAGCCTCCAATAGGCCTCCCTCATCCCACTAGTCCCATAGGTTGTTCTAGGATTGTGTCAAATCAGTCCAAAATAGTTTTTAACACCTATTTATACCCTATGTGAATAATGAGATCTGGCTTCACGAAGGATCTATACCAGTTCACACCCGGACCCAAATCCTCCTATCATAGTTGATAACCCAGAAAATATTTTGTGGCAAAATCCTAAAGCTAGAAACTCACCCACTGTTAGGACCATCCATAGAGCAAGTTTTACACCAGAACATCTTATAGTTTCACAAGATCCTCAATTTTATTTTCACCATACCAAGAACCTATTCAAAACCAAGTCACAAAGTAGGGTTGACCAAGTTGACTTTGAGCCCATAGATTTACAGCAAAGCTCCAGCAGAGAAGCTTCTCCTTCCACTCCACCTGATTTTCAACTTCTACATCACTTCAGCCCCTTTCATCTCACATATACTTAGAATCAGTCTTCGGGTCTAAGTACCTCACCTACACCCATCCATACCACTAGTGTGCAAACCACCTCACTCCATCCTCCTCCTCCACCTCTCACAAATCCTCCACTTGTAAATCGGCCTTTTTTTCCTTTCCCTC
The DNA here is from genome assembly GCA_034641835.2 of Pinus albicaulis. Taxonomy (NCBI): domain Eukaryota; kingdom Viridiplantae; phylum Streptophyta; class Pinopsida; order Pinales; family Pinaceae; genus Pinus; species Pinus albicaulis. The sequence goes on along the minus strand of JAXQQM020077410.1, from coordinate 3,176 downwards.
CTATCATGGTAACCTGGTATGCTCCACTGGCTCTACAAAAACCACTATTACCTTTTCCAAATGACTATCAGTCCAAAATCCCTCACTTCTTAGGGACTGACTCCATTACTGCTCAAAAACATGTAGATAGAATTAATCATGCTTTTGACTATATGGAGATAGAAGAAAAAACCATAAAAATGAGGATTTTTTCTCAGTGCCTAGGGGGAGAACCCAAGAAATGGTTTAAAGACTTACCTCCCAAGAGCATTCAGGATCTCCCTACTCTATACCAAACCTTTGTGAACAAATAGGAAATCAAGAAGAACCCCCTCCAAATTTTGTCCGAGTATAAAAATCTTAAGAGAAATCTGGGAGAATGTGTTCATGACTACTCCACTACGTTTAACGATGTTTACAATGCTCTCCCACCACACATAAAACCTCCACAAGGCTTGTCCTTGGTGAAATATCCTGAAGGCTTTGATGCTGATATGGCCTATCAACTAAGGGAGAGAGATTACCTAACTTTAGAAGATATGCAAAATGGGGTTGTAAGTGTAGAGGCTAATTTGATTGAGAAAAGGGCTAGGGTGAGATCAGAAAAAAGGCTGACTTATAGAGATGACACAACACCTGCACCCTCCTCTTCCAAAACCAAACTTGACTCAATAGTTAGGACAATGGAGAGGATGATGGAAAAATTCATTTTGAATGAGAGAACACCTCCTAGGGAAAATCAAGCGAATCTTCAAAACAAAAATAGGAACCAGAATTTTATAAGAGACCCTCCTCAAATCAGACAAAGAGAGATTGACCAACAAATCAGACCCCCTTTCCAAGACAACTATGTAGATGAAGAAGAAATAGAACCTGAGAAGTTGGAAGAAGACCATGTAAATTTCATAGGTTCAGATTATGAGGATAATACATTTCTTACTGAAGAAGAACAAAGGATGTTTTCTTCAAAACCAAATGAGAAATCATATGAAGATTCTGAAGACTATAGATTAGGATTTGAGAATGCCATAATGGAATTCCATAAGCAGTGTAACCTTAGGAGCAAGAAGAGTCAAGATGTTTCTAAAACAGATCAGCCAAACACTACTTTTAGAAAAACCTCTGAACCTATCCCTAAAAGGACAGCAGAAAACACAAATACTATGGCTAAGAAAACTAAACAAAACAAGAAAAATACTAGCCAGACTATTAATGATTCAAGCTATCCTAGTACTTCAAATAGTGGCCCTGAAAAAACCTTACTATCCAAACCATTAAATCATAATCAACAAATTAAAAATGTAGAAAATTTCATGGCTAATAAAACTGATGTAAATACAATAAAGACACCTGCACCTTTTAGTTTTGAGGGGTAGATTGCCAAAATCAAGATCACTATACCCCTCACTAAATTGGTAACCCAAGAGGTATATAGATCCCATATTTTCAAAGTGTTAAATGTAGGCAAGGATAATGATACCTTAAGCTTAACTGATGATAAACCAGAACTGTTGTTTGGTCCTTAAGTAGAGGGAAGATATCAAGAAGGAGCAGTCCCTCCTTTCTATATAAGTCTGAACAAACATGACAAATTATGCATAATGCTATGCTAGACTCTGGTGCCTCACACAATCTCATGCCAAAGGTTGTGATGGAGAGATTGGGCCTAGAAATAACAAATCCCTACAAAGGCTTGTATTCTTTTGGTTCCAGTAGGGTTAAATGTATGCGCCTAATCAAGGATCTATGTGTCAATCTGGCAGAAATCCCTGCTAAGAGTCTAGTCATGGATATAGTTTTGGCTGACATCCCCCCAAATTATGGCATGTTTTTATCTATATCATGGGGACCAAACTCAAGGGAATCCTTCAAATGGACATGACCTATGCCACCATTCCATTATTTAATCAAAAATAAGATTGTATCGGGAATCCCACATGAAATACATGGTGAGTAACATAGATAGGCCAAATAACACACCAGTTTATTCCATTCACTCAGACCTCGACTCCTTCATCCTATACAACGAAAATGACATAAGTGAACAAGTGAATTAAAATGAGAGAGAACTAAGTCCCCTATAACAATCAAACCAACTCTATAATCAAGAAAATGACTCCCAAAACTCTAGCAGCCCTAAAGTATAGAACATTGAAAAAACTGGAATTGATACCCTTTGGCATATGAGCTTTGATGGTTCTCATGGTAGGGCCGAATCAGGGGTTGGTGTTCGAATCCACATCACAAATGAAGGCCATTCCTATAGGTTAGATTTTCAATGCATCAATAATGTTGCAGAGTATGAGGCTCTCCTTATTGGTCTATACTTACTTAAAAATATCAAAGCCAAGAAAATCTTGATCCAAGGAGATTCTAAACTAATCATCAAAAAAATTAAGGGAGAATATTCAGCCAAGAACCCTAGGCTAAGGGAATATATAAATTCTACCCTAGACCTTCTCAAAACCTTTGAGAAATATAAGCTTACTTTCATCCCTAGGGCCCAAAACTGCCTTGCCAATGAGCTTGCCTTTGCTGCCAGCAATTGCTCTTTACCTTATGAAAATAATCAATGCCTCATCAAAATAAAGAACAGGCCTACTGTACCGGAGAACTTGAACCATTGGAAAGTGTTTACAATGATTACCAAATAGATGATTTTCTACAATTCAGAAATGAATTTGCAAGCACAAAACAGAGTTTGATATTTGAAATAAATAATTCTGCTGAAAAAGAAACTCCCAAAATAGAGCTGCCCTTTAATGATGATATAAACCACCTTGAAAACCCTTTTGTTGCAGAAGTATTCAATAAATCAGATCGAATAGAACTCGAAATTATGTAGTACAAAGATGACACCTTGCCAAGAGGCCTTACACCACTAGAAGAGTTGTTTGATTTTAATGATGTAGCTAAAAAACCCAAGATGGAACCCACTGAAACAAATGTAGAAGAGTGCAACATTGGAAGGATGAAAGAGCCCAAAATAATCAAGCTCTCCAAAACTCTCCCATCTTACACAAAATAGAAATACATTGAGCTTTTTAGATAATTTAAAGATGTGTTTGGTTGGGGGTATGAAGACTTGAAATCCTATGACACCAAAATCATGCAACATAAAATTCCTCTCAAAGAAAATTAGAAACTGTTTAAACAAAATTTGAGAAGAATAAACCCCCTCTTGTTACCCTCGGTTG
>JAXQQM020085257.1:0-27844 GCA_034641835.2 Pinus albicaulis | reverse complement strand
GACATAGCCCCCAGCTTGCTTGTCAAGAATTTCATAGGGGGGCTAACATGCTTGTTTACCAAAAATGGTCACCTTTTAATCCTCATGAATGAGCATATTCATATAAGTTGTAACCCAAGAATCAACCCTCCTGTTTTAAAGTGCCTAAAGACATAGATGCTTGTATCCACGAAGATTTTGTTCCTTTTTGAAGAAGTGAAAAGGTCCTAAACTTCTTACACAGACACTGCTTGCAAGGGAGATTTACACATACACCGTTTTCAAGGGAGATTTACACAAACATTGTTTGAAACCCTTTCAAAAGACCTTTCAAAACTATCGTGGGGCCTTTCTCTTTATCTGCTGATGAGGATCCTTTGATATGAACATGAAAATTGTTTGAGCATCCTTTTAACTATTTGTATGAGGTGATTTACATGGTGAAAACCTTGGAGAGCTGTCCCTTTGTTCCTCGGTGAATGAGGCCTAAATATAGTGAAATTTCACTCATTTTACCATTTTTGACAACAGTCTTTTTTGAAATCCCTACCATCCTGAAATAAATTATCTTCATCCTTAAACAATGGTGGGCCCTCTACTTATTTATGAAGGAGGCCTATGTTTGATAACTATCATATGTCTTCTAAAATCTTTGTCTTGTATTTAATGAAAGAAGTGCTGAAGCTTACAGACTTGGATTGTTGTTTATAGAGGAGTCCATTATCAAGACAACCTTGCAGCCTTTCAATCAATCATAGGGTAAATTAATTGCTTCATGAAGTAAGGAGGCTTTTTAACAATCTGTCTTGATTTTCTACTCGGTCCTGAATAAATTCATGCCATGATAATTTCCTGAGGCCTTATGTTTATGATGAAAGGGGTTAATAACATTTTCCATTACAGCCTTTGAAGTATAATGAAAACCCCATTTCTTTTGAAGTGATGAGGATCCTTTCATAGGCATATCCTCTGATTTTTCACCAAGGAGATGATCATTTTTATCCTTATTGCAGCTTGTCAACACCATCATGCATTTCTCTATCATCTAGATCTGGTTCTGAAAATTCTTGTTCCAGATCAATGCTTACATATTTTTTATTAACTCTTTCTCTAGAAAAATCATCTGGATAAGATTCATCTTCAGTTTGTATTTGTCAGTGAAATAGACCTGACAACAAGAGTTGTAAAATTCTCTCGAGTCAATATTTATGAAAACTCTGCAAAGGGCTTATGTGTGCCAACTTTTATGGAATTCTCATCTCCATCTAGAATGTACAGAAGCTTTGACCCAGGTTTTTGAGGATGATTTTGAGGACTTCTAGATATTGATGTTAGCCATACTAAAAGCCAAAGGAAACCACAGATTATGAAGATAATGAAAGGACCAAAGACTCCTGTCTGTGCCATTATAATGGGTGAAAAAGTTGAGCTTATAACACTGCCAAGATGAAATCCAGCCATCAAAAACCCACTGCTCTTGCTTATGATGTAATACCAGAATTCATTTTATAAACTTTCAACTGTTCCGACATATTTTCAACTTTGAATTTCCAATTGAAAACTTTCTTAAACATAATCTGAACCTACTGATGCATTTTTTGTCTTATCCCTTGGAAGGAGGTGGCCTACGACAGCTCTGAGATCACTTAAAACACCCTAACCCTCTGCTTCTTTAAATGAGGTTACATCTCTATTCTTAAACCATCTGCTCTTATATTGGAGGAGGTTTTCAGCAGGTCACCCAACCATCTGCTCTCTATTGGAGGAGGTTTTCACAGTCACCAACCCTCTGCTCATGTTTGGAGGAGGTTTTACACAGTCATGCTATTTCATCCCTTTGTCAAACTATGTTATCTTTCCTTGTAGTTCCTTTTGACTATGTTTGCAGGAGCTCATTGAAATACCTCTCTGTCTAGTACTTGCATCCCAGGCTCAAAAGCACATGAGAAGTAGCTGTCTTCTCATGTTAAGTTTAATAATGTCTTCTGAACGCTGATACACTTCTGCTTTTGAGAAAGACATTGAAACATTGTAAATCCACCTAATATCAGTTTGACTTGTGGCATATGCACTGCTAAGACATCAAGGCTTGTTAGTGGCACGACTTAAGGGTATATCAAGGTTTTCACTTGCAGATTAAGTGCTAATTCAAGGTTGGTTGGTATTGAACAAAGGATTCTGACTCAGGTTGTCTTTGTCAAGGAAGGGATTCTATAAAGCACCACTACCTAAATTAGGGGCAACTTTCATTGATTCTGATTGTGTCTGACAAGAAGATCAAGGATAGGAAGGGAGACACTTTGTCAAGTATTGGACAGTGAGTTTCATGAGAACCAAGGGGAAAATGATATTGGACTAGCAAGACCAAGACAGCTATAGACAAGGGTATTTTGTTGAAACAAGACATGACTTTGAAAACTGAAAGATTGCTCTAATCATAGGCTGGCAGGAAGGTCTAGGAAAGCAAATATTTGTTTGGGGGTTTTCTAGATGAAAAATTGATCATATGGAAATTAGCTTCTAGAAAACTCAGCTAGGAATCTAGTGATCAACAACAAGTGAAAAATATTGATGACTAACAGTTTCCACCTCCTCATTTTCTCCATAAATAGAGGATGAGAATCTTATGTATTTGGTTGGAATTTGATGACTTATTCTAAAGTAATACATAGTCTCTTTGAGTTTTGAAAAGAATTTGATGTCTTGGAGCTCATGCATGCCCCGATTTGTTTGTTGATGGAGGAGGACTGTTTGCAGGATCCATAAACCTGGTTGATGGTGATGTATTTCTCTTTTGTTCATGTTTTCTATTTTTCCATTATGTTTCCATCTTTCTCTATTGCAGTAGGACAAATAATTTAGACTAAGACATGTTTTCTGATGGCACCTTAGGTCTGTTTGTTCTTCACTGCCTTAATGTTTTCTTCTGCTAGGATATGTTAGATAATTCATCTTTTGCTCTCTAAGGATTTCCTAAGCTTGTATATTTCTTGAATGGTTTATATAAGTTGGTATCAAGCATGATTTATGGCTAGCCCTGCATATTTTTTGCCACTAAAAACTCTGTTCTTGAAGTCATCTCTTTAAAGCACCATTACCTAGGTTTGTCAAAGAAGTTTGTTTCACTCATGCTCTTTGCATTTGCTTAGCTAATTATTTCAAAGACCCTTCATAGCTATAATCTCAGATGTTCAGAGTTTCTCTCCTTCTATGATTGTAGTTATTTGTGCATCTTTAATGTTTTCTGTTCTTGATAATGAAATCCATGAAAGTTAAATAAGTTTCTTGCCTTTCTGTATTTCATTTAAATGTTTGTCTTGGATAATTATCTGCTTTAAGTTTGAATCAAAGACTTTAGGGTTTCCTCTGCCTTTGATTTCTTCTCTATGCTTATGATTCTTCTAACTCCCTTAGTTTAAGTATATGATAGAGAATTCTTTACTTCTCTTTTTCAAACTTTGTTTCTCAAAATTAATGTCCATCTCATGATCCTTCAAACCTCAAAAATCTACCAGGCTTGATTTTCCCTACAATACTCCCTAATCCATTGATGAACCTATCATGACCTTGTTAGACTCCATTGCCCAATGACTTGAAGTTTTCCTTGTTTCTATCTAGTCTTTCTAAGCATCATACCCAACCAAAAACAATCAACAAACCCAAATATTTCATAACTAGCCTAAAATCAACCCTAATCAGCAAACAAGTTCACATATTTGCACCTAAAAGAGAGATCCCTCTCTGAATCCAGGAAGGCTAGGTCCTTGGATTCTAAAGCTTGGTTTGATGTTACCCCTGTCCATTTGTATCTCAATCAATCTAGCAAATTACGGGGAGCTAACACCTATTAACATGAATATGGTTTAACTATGAACTTTAATATACAAAATCATGCATTTCTTTTCACATTGCTTACCTAAAGATAAAATTATCAAGGAAATGTTTGTATCATGTTATAAACTGAATATTATTTTATCAGTAATGCATATACTATTTTAGCCACATCCATGGTTGTTGTGTTATGATTAAAAATACCTTGAAGTGGAATTAGTTATGTTCTTTCGTGATTGTTTCTCCTAGATGTTGTCAGTCATAAACGTTAGAAGTCAAAATTATTTCACTATTCACGAGTGTTCATTATTAAGCCCGCATTATGTACTTCATAATGTGTAATTTTTTTAAAAACCATTTTCAATCTTAATATTACTATTAATTCAGAGTTTTCATATCTCTTGTTAGGACCTAATGCAATTTATAATTATTATTTTGATACCCTCATATTAATACACATGTGTCTTATATATATATATATATATATATATATATATATATATATATATATATATATATATATATATATATATATATATATATATATATATATATATATATACATATGTGTGTAGAACATTCTACTCACAGTTCTTATATCTTGTTGATTTCATCCCAAGGTGACTGAATCTAGTCCCTTCCTATTACTCTGAGTATTTAGACATTGGAATTTAATTTACAAGGGATTTTCTAACTGCCTCAATCAACGGGGTCACTAATTCAACTATATGATACATTGGCAACACATTTTATTTTATTTCCCCAAAATCTTATTCATTGTTCCAACAATTACATTCAAATGATCCTTGGGAGTTTAATATCAACCATAAAAGTGTAATAATTGGAATACAGATGCTATTAGAATTTGTTTTCTTGGTAGTAGTACTTTAGTAGTATCAACATGCATATTAAATATGCTAAAGAAGATTTATTTTTATGTACTTGTTTTATATTAGTTAATTTATATCTCATGGATACATTGCATGCTTCTTCCTTTCTAATGAAAATTGTTTTTTAGATGTTTTGTTCATAAAAATACTTTTTATTCTCAAATTCCATTTCAAGTTCTTACCTTCTTACTTTATACCACTGTGAGAACCTATAATGGATTCTATATATTACCCTTAATCATGAAAAATTTATTGTGTAAGGTTACTATTTTCAATTGACACTTATTATCCTGCATTGAGTTATCAATATTGAATACTATTATTCTTATCTTCCTCTTTCTATAATTAATTACAGTTCATGTATTTGATAGAATTATTATGCATCCAAGGCATATTTCAACCTTCATTTCTATTATTGAAGCATCTGTAACACACTGTTCTCTTTAGTGTGTATTTTTTCTGTAGAACATGTCACTAATTTGATTAAATATATCCATCTTTCATCACTCTGTGCCTTTTCCCACTTGTCCCAAACTAATCATCACAACACCACTTGAGATTGTAGGTATTAATAAACTTGGTGTGGCACATATCCTTTTAGTCAATTTAGATCAAAACTCAATATATATATATATATATATATATATATATATATATATATATATATATATATATATATATATATATATATATATATATATATATATATATATATATATATAACAAGTCCCTTAATTTTAGTACAATGACAATAAGGTAAGGTCTCAACCATTGCCCAGGTCAACCCTTATTCACATTAAAGGTTGATCTTATCATTATATTAGACCCAAAATTTGGTTGGAAAGAATAATGGTTATCACCTTTGGGTTTTATATAAGAAAAAACGAAGTTATATATGCAATATTCCCAACCACCTTTATAATTTGGCACATGTTTGAGTATGCTTTCTCTTAAATTTGGCATGTATCTCTCGTTTTGATTTTAATTAAATCAATATAATTTCGAATTTATTTCTGCCAACCTCGTAAAAGATTCCATCTATAGGCCTTCGTCACATTATTGAAATAAATCATATTTATTTCCCATGATATCTCTTGAATCTTAGCTGCCCTTCTATCATAATATTGACAAGTAAGAGTCCATTGATAGGGAAGAGGTCAATACTTTCCACAAATCTAGTTGAGTACACTAAAATAGGCTTTGATTGAAAATTATTTTAGCCTTATTTTTCTCGATATATTTCTTCCACATTTCCTCATAAATGTTTTTTCCTAAGCCACAATTTCATTTTTATTTACTTCCACTGTATTTCGGAGATACCATTCGTATCATTATAACTACCCCATGTAAAATAGCATGTTATAATACAAAATGTTTTTCTCCCATAACCAAATTAAATAGTTTTCTCACCAAAAACCCTTCTTTGAAGGTTATTAAGAAATTCAAATTGATTATTTCGTGTGTACACTCCTTCATGTGTGTGTTTTTTATCAATTTGAGGAGTTAAGTTAATTTATATTTTTTATGTTATCACTATCCCCCCAATTATTATACTCCAATGGTACAATATAAATATGTTTAGTACAACTACTGTGATATAACTTTCTCTTGTCACTTATTTCCTAGTGACAATAAGGAAGGATTATAAGAAACAACATTCCATGAATATAGCTTGCTTCACATATAACAGATTATTGTCAAACCTAAAGTTTCTATTATGACAGTAATGCCAAAAATTCTTCTTGTTTCTTTATAGAATACCAAGCATTTCATTCCTCAAGAAGTAGGATTCACTTTGTCTTCCAAGTATTTTTTTTTTTAAATATGAAAATGGATAAAAATTAAGTTTATTCCATAACTACTAGAATTTTAGAACTTGGAAAATTTTCTTTCGTTTTGTTTCCACAGCATTCAACACGTCATGCTAGTGGCAACTTAAAATGACATGAGTGTTCTACTATATTACCGAAAGCTTGTTTAAGTACATGAAATTCTTCTATAGCCAACCTATCTTTGTTTCCCAATTGAAAATGATATATTTTCTTTTCAAAGCATTATATTAGAACTATTAAGGGGGATAAAATTTCTTAGTTACTATATGAAGTTTCCCATGTGTTTATCTGCTCTAATTTAAAGCTGGGTTGTTTTTTTCAATGGAAACCACATTAGGTAGTATTTACTTAATCATTTAAGATCCCCTAAACTGCAATATCCTAATTTGTCGTAAGTTAGCCAATTCAAGTCTTAACCAAGTATATTTAAACAATTAAAAACTTTAATACCTTACCTTTCCTTTTAGGTCTATGCATACCCAATATTATTATATTTAATTTACTATTCATTGGTGATTTAGGAGGATCGTAAAGGTCCAAGCCTAAGTGGCTTAAGTACAAAGGCTCAAATTAAAAGTGTCAGAAAAGTGGAAAAATTAGTTCCAATTTGAATATATCATCTTTCTGATTCCAACGACGCAGACGACACTCAATTCTGAGTCCGTATGAAGGAGTTATAAGTAGTCAAAGTTTATGGGTTGACTTGGTGATGTGGCAGCTCAAGGAGGAAAAAAAATTGCAGAAATTCGGCCACCAAATTCTGGCCAACTCTAGTCGGATTTTGGGCGAAATTGTGGGACACTTAGTTTGACTCCTTCGGTCCAATTCCAGGAAATTTAAAAATGGTTGCTGCTTTTGAAATATATATATATATATATATATATACATATAAAGTGGTAGGGTGGGCCATGACCCCCACCCTACCACAACGAATCAACAAAAATATATATTAATGGGGGTGGGTAGCGGTCATGACCCCATCACCCAACCACCCAACTATATAAAAGGGTGTGGCCAATGGTTGTGGCCCCGTAGCCCTAACCCACATTCTACATATGTAACATTTCCAGTGGAAATTTTGAGCAGGCCACCTGATACGAGTCTGACCCCCAACCTCTTAACGTACCTTCCTCTATTTAAAATATATGTTGCAGTTTAAAAACAATATATGCATTTTTATGGAGGAGGCGGGATTTGACCACCTGACCCCCTCCCTCACATTTTGGATCTAAACCAACTCAAAAACGACAGACTTGGTGAATTCTGCCCACCTTCAGTTATATAAACCTACAATTCAGAAGTGCGCCCAGGTAGACCAGGAGCGACACGGAGCACGAGACAGAGTGGAACCTTGAGCGCTTTGCAGGAGGGGGTGGAACCATGAACTGAGCTCATTTCCAAGGGGCCTAGATTTGTCTGGTGTCTGATTGAGGCAAATTTTATATGGATTCTGCACCTCTCGGCGACAGGAGTCCAACAGTGTTGTTCATTTATTCATCATAGGTCTCCAATTTTCAGGCACTTTCAGCTATGGAGGTATAAGGGTGTAATTTTGCATTGATGCTTGTACTTTCGTTTTATTTTCCACTTAATGAAAGAAGGCCTCCCCATTGATTGAGCAGGGCTTGGAGACGTAGTCCCTCCTAGACGAACTCCGATATCAATTTTGTGTCTTCTTTGCATGATTTTATGTGATTCTCTACTCTTATGTTCATGCCCTTTTAATTTTCATGGTTAATATGAAATTTTACATGTAATTCTTTAATCCATCTCAAAGCAAAAGCTTTTGGATCAAGTGGTATCAGAGCAAGTCTTTGTAGATGTGAATTTCATGTTTGTATGCTAACTAGAAATAGGCTACGAAGAGGCGAATGGAAACTAAATTATTTTGATCCTGAAGTGGGACGTGTGCATCGAAGAAGAAACATGGATGACGATGTTAGAAATGAGTAGGAGCTAAACTTCCGCAAGACATTCTACACAATGACAGATCGAGTCGAGAAGTTGTTCTCAAGGCTTGAGAAACTAGAAAGTGTAGCAGAAAATGCTCTAGAAGGACAAGGTTCAACACATGGAGATGATGGAGGGGATCCACCTCCTTCTTCTTCAATGAGTGGAATTTCCTCTTCTTCTTCTCACCATCGTCATAGGAATTCAGTAAATGCATCTAAGAAACCTTTCTTTAAATTAGATGTAAAATTTGATCTTCCCATCTATAATGGTGAAAGGAATGTAGAAAATATTGACAACTGGATTAGGTAGATTGAAGTCGACTGTAGGATTCAACAGATTGAGGAGGACGAGGCAAAGATCCAGTTGGCCTATTTCAGATGAACGACACCGCTCTTGTCTGGTGGGAGAGAAAATTGCAAGGCAGCCAAAATTTGGGCAATCTTCTCTCCTCATGGTCAAATTTTGTTTCTACATTTAGAAACCAATTATACCCTTTGGGATATAAGAAAAATTCATTAATTGAATGGAAACACCCAAGGCAAGGCAGAGGTCAAAATGTACAAGACTTCACTAAAGAATTTAGAAAACAAGCATTGAATTTAGGCATTCCATTAGATTCACCAGATATTGTAACCAAGTATATTGGTTCTCTGCATAATTACATAAGACGTTCATTATTATTATTTGAGACTCCTACCATTAATGACGCCAGTGTGAAGGCCATGCACCTAGAAAGTAGGGGAACACATGAACAAAGTGACCACCCAAAAAGCACTGGAGCAGCCAAGAGAAGGGGAGTAAAGCCCTCTTTTACACATTGTGAGAAAGAGGGACATGACGAGGAAAGTTGTTGGAAGCTTCACCCTAAGTTGAGACCTGAGAGGAAAGAAGAAAAGGGGAAGCAGAAGACCGCTACCACTGAGTAGCAAAACCAAGATTTTGAATCAGAGGAAGATGGGAAGGTCACAATTGCAGGATTTTCACGAGGTAGAAAAATGGACCTGGGGTCTGGTTCCAGTGATGAAATGAAGCTTGCAGCTTTTGGGATCACAACAGAAGGACCCATAGACTTGGGTTCTGATTCAGGCAATGAAACAAAAAGTTCAACAGATATTGTACCAAAGATGAAAAAGACACTTATTGCGGCGTAGTTCCAAGAACTTGAAGAGATTAGTGAAAGCATCCAAACAGAGAATACTGAGCTAAGAAGGATCCTACAAGAAGAAAAGGAAGAAAAAAAAAGGTTACTACGCCAGTTTTAAGCTAAGGACGAGGCCTTGGAAAATTTGCGATGTAACCAACTTGAGGCAAAAAGAAACCCTTAAATTTCATGTAATTTTCATGATGATGAATTTGCTGCTTTTCAAAAACATACTACAGGGATCGTATCCAAACTACTGAATAAGATGGGGTATCAGGGAAAGGGCCTCGAAATCAATGGCCAAGGCATCGTAAATCCCATCAAAGTCGAGGAATTTTCGTGTCATTCATGACTTGGATACACCAGGAAGGAAGTCGTAGAAAGCTCCAACACAGCTAGTGACCAACCAATGACAGATGATGAAATCACTTCCCCATAGTCCAGCGATAGTGAGGGTTCCATGAACACTTATCAGAGGAAAACCAGGGAAAAGTGCTCCAAGAAAATCCAGAAATTTTGGAGGAAAGAAAATTGTTGTAATAGATGAAACAAAGTGGGACACCAACAAGCCACATGGCCAACGATCCATGCCCTGAAATCATCGATACAGGAGCCAAAATTTGAAAATGTGCAACAGCTGAGTCCACCAAATTCATGGTTGTTTGCTTTATTAAGTTGGGTTTTTTATAGGTAGTATCTTGTTATTGCCACAATTGTAAATCATAAGTTGCAATGAGATGTAAACGTGATGGTGTGTTTCCCATCACTTCGAAACACAACGATGATGTTTTGACCTTTTCTTATAAGTAGTTGAGGTGTTGGTTTTTTTTATGTAATCCTTGGCCAATGAGTGTGTGCTATAAACTCTTGGCAAGTGAGGGGTTGTTAAGTCATGTGTGAGTTGTACATGGTTGCAAATGATGTACCAGATTTGCGTGCAGGTGATTGAAAGTATGGTTTTGAACGGAAAAACAGTGTGTTGGGTGTGTTAATGTGTTTGGTGGTCCAAAAGCTCCTTTGTGGGGAGGAATGATCTAGGAGGATTTTAAAGGTCCAACCCCAAGTGGCTTAAGTACAAAGGCTCAAAAATAAAAGTGTCAGAAAGCTGGAAAACTTAGTGCCAAGCTGAATATATCTTCTTTCTAATTCCAATGATGCAGACATCACTCAATTATGAGTCTGTATGAAGGAGTTAGAAGCAGTCAAAGTTTATGGGTTGACTTGGTGATGTGGCAGCTTAAGGAGGTCACAAATTTGCAGAAATTCGGCCACCAGATTTTGGCCAACTCTGACCAGATTCCTGGAGAATTTGTGGGACACTTAGTTTGACTCCTTCGGTCAAATTCCAGAAATTTTAAAAATGGTTTTTGGTTTTGAAAATCGAAAAAAAATATATAAAAAAGTGGTATGGCGGGCCATGACCCTTGCCCTACTCCAACGAATCAACAAACATATATATTAATGGGGGTGGGCACTGGTCATGACACCGCCACCCAACCACCTGACGCCATAAAAGGGTGGGGCCAACGGTTGTGACCTCGCGACCCCAACCCACCCTCCACATATGTGACATTGACGATGGAAATTTCGTGCAGGTTGCTTGATACGGGTCTGGATCCCAACCTATAAACGTACCTTCCTCTATTTAAAATATATGTCTCATTTTTAAAACAATATACACCTTTTTATGGAGGGGGCATGGTTTGACCGCCTAACCCCCTCCCTCACATTTTGGATCTAAACCAACTCAACAACGATAGAATTGGTGAAGTCCACCCACCTTCAGTTATATAAACCTACAATTCAGAAGTGCGTCCAAGCAAACCAGGAGTGGCAGGGAGCCTGATACTGAGTTGAACCTTGAGCGCTTTCTAGGAGGGGTGCGGAACCATGAAATGAGCTCATTTCCAGAGGGCCCATATTTGTCCGGCATTAGATTCATGAAGATTTTATATGGATTTTGCAACTCTCAGTGACACAAATCCAACTATGCTATCCAATTCTTCATCAGAGGTCTCCAATTTTTGAGCACTTTCAGCTGTGGAGGTATAAGGGTGTAATTTCTCATTGATTCTTGTACTTTCATTTTATTTTCCACTTAATGAAAGAGGGCATCCCCACTGATTGAGCGGGGGCACATTGTATGACAACTCAAAAAGAGAAGAAAAGAGATATAAATGCCTTAGAAATGAGCCACTTCGAGGGGGCAACCTCCAATACATTACATAAATAACAATTCTTGGATGATACAATTTGCAAAACCTCCTTTCTATATATAGGAGTCCATGGGGCCATAATGTAATCCTAGTGGGCCACAATGTAATCCTAGCCGACCTAACAATAATAATTTAAGGGCACAATAATAACAAAATGGGGGTTACGAGGGTACAATAATAACAATAAGGGGGTTACACTAATAACAATAAGGGACTATACTAGTAATATAGGGACCTAACATGCCCCTCTCCTTCAAAAAAGTGTTGTCCTCAACGCTTGAGTAGCTCTAGGTGCTTTTGTATAAACTTCTCATCCTCCCATGTAGAATCTTCAGTGGGTAAGTTCTTCCACTTGATGAGATACTCTGAAATTGATCGATTCCGTAGCTGTCGAGTTCTTGTTTCCATGACCACTTCAGGTTCCAATACGATTTTTCCTTCCTCATCAAGTTCTGGAAATATTGTTTGAACTGGAATATTTTCACCTATAACCTTCTTTAAGCATGAAACATGGAAAACTGGATGTACTCGCGAAGAAGCAGGAAGCTCCAATTTGTATGCCATAGTACCAATCTTTCGCAACACCTTGTAAGGACCATAGTACTTTGGCGATAATTTATTATCCTTCTTAGCTTGCTTGAGGGACATTTGTTTGTATGGTTGTAGCCGTAAAAATACCCAATCTCCTACATCAAAACTTCTCTCGCTGCGATGTTGATCTGCCTGTTGTTTCATTCGATTTTGTGCCAAACTCAGGTTATCCTTTAAGAGTTGGAGAACTTCTTGTTGATGCTCGATGTGATCTTCCACTGCTTGAACCTTCGAATTTTCCCTTAAAGATGATGTGATTGATGGTGGATGATATCCATGAAGTGCCATAAATGGGGTCATTTTTGCTGCAGTATGGAAGGAAGTGTTATACCACTATTCAGCGAGAGGTAACCACTTGACCCATTGTGTTTGTTTATCAGATACAAAACAACGAAGATATCCTTCCAAAAATTTATTTACTATCTCAGTTTGACCATTAGATTGAGGATGATAAGATGAGCTATGAGCTAATTGAGTACCCAAACAAGAAAATAACTCCTTCCAAAAATTTCCAGTAAAAATGGGATCTCTGTCGCTCACATTAACCCTTGGGCTTCCATGTAGCTTTTGAATTCTGTCCATAAATGTAGTAGCAACTGTACTTGCTTTAAATGGATGAGATAATGCACAAAAGTGTGCATACTTTGTAAGTCTATCAACTACCACCATGATGACACTCTTTCCTTCGGACTTAGGTAAACCTGTGATAAAATCCATTGAAATCTCCTCCCAACGTTGACTTGGAATGGATAAAGGTTGTAGAAGTCTTGGGGTCTTAATTGTCTCCACTTTATTCTGTTGGAAAACCAAACATTCCGCCACAAACTTTTGAATATCATATTTAAGGCCATCCCAAAAAAATTCTTTCTTCACCCTGTGGTAATTTTTTAAAAATCCTGAGTGTCCTCCTAAAGGAGAAGTGTGCAATTCCAGAAGAATATTTTTTTTTAGTTGGGAATTATTACAAAGATATAAGCGATCTTTGTACCATAAGGAATCATTTTTCAAACTAAATGTATCAGATGTACTAGGATCTTGCTGCAACTTTTGAATGAGTGTCCATACATCTTTGTCCTTCTTCCATTCATCTCTTGCTTCGGTTATCCAATCTGGTTGGATAATTCGGTTATCCAATCTGGTTGGATAATAGAAATGGCACAAAGCAATGCTTCCACCTCTTCATTCTTTCTTGAGAGTGCATCTGCAACAACATTAAGCTTTCCTTTTTTGTATATTATTTCAAAGTCATAACCCAACATCTTTGTGACCCATTTTTGCTACTCTTTAGAAGATAGTCTTTGTTCCAAAAAGTGTTTAAGACTATCATGATCAGTTTTTACCTTGAAGTGTCTTCCCATTAGGTAAGTTCTCCATTTCTTTAGTGCATTCAATATTGCTAACATTTCCTTCTCATAAATAGGTTTACGTAAATACTTTGCTTTGATTGGACGACTTTCAAAAGCAATGGGTCTTCCTTCTTGCATTAAAACAACACCAATTCCATTTCTTGAGGCATCACATTCCACAATAAAGGTTTTTGTGAAGTCTGGCGTAGCTAAGACCGTTGCTAGGCACATTGCCTCTTTAAGATGTTCAAAGGCCTTAGTTGCTTCAGGAGTCCATGAAAATGCATCTTTCTTCAATAATGTTGCTAGAGGTGCTGCTATTCTCCCATAATTCTTAACAAACTTGCGATAATACCCTGTTAACCCGAGAAATCCTCGCAACTGCTTTATGGTTGTGGGAACTTTCCACTCCTTAATGGCTTTAATTTTGTTAGGGTCTACTTTAACACCCTCGTGAGATACAATATGACCCAGATATTCCACCTCTTGTACTCCAAAGAAACATTTGGATGTTTTTGCATATAATTGTTTCTCCTGCAATAGTTTGAGCACCCTGTCAACATGTTCAACATGATCCTTCCAAGACCCGCTATAGATTAGTATATCATCAAAAAATACTAGCACAAATTTTCTAAGGAAGGGTTTGAAAATGGAATTCATCAACCCTTGAAATGTAGAAGGTACATTGGTAAGGCCAAAAGGCATGACCAAAAATTCATAATGACCCTCATGAGTTCGAAATGCTATTTTTGGAATATCTTCAGTCTTCATTCTAATTTGATGATATCCTGAACGAAGATCCAACTTGGTAAAATAAATTGCTTCATGTAATTCATCCAATAATTCATCAATCACAGGAATGGGAAATTTGTCTTTAATGGTGAGCTTATTGATCTCCCTATAATCTGGACACATTCGCCATGATCCATCCTTCTTGTGTACCAATACTACAGGAGCAGAGAAAGAACTTTGACTGGGTTGAATTATACCCGCCTCTAACATTTCTGCAATCATACGTTCAATTTCGCTCTTTTGGAAGTAAGGATATCTATAAGGCCCGATGTTTGGAGGAACACTTCCTGGAATCAAATGAATAGCATGATCATGATCACGAATAGGTGGGAGTCCTTTGGGAGTTTCAAACACCTTGGAATGATTGTCCAAGACTTGTTGGAGATCTGCAGAAATAGATGATTTAGATGTTGGAACTTCTAGTGAGCATAATTGTGCAATTACGCCTCGTTGTTCTTTCTTTAGAAGCTTTGTCATGACATTAGAGCTTATTATCTTTCCTGGCTTCCCTGCAATACCCCATAATTTGACTTCCTTTCCTTTTGAAAAATATTTCAAGAAAAGTTCTTGAAAATTAAAAGCTACCGTCCCCAAAGATTGTAACCATTGTACTCCTAGTACAACATCAGCACCTCCCATAGGAATGGAAAGAATTGGACTAGTTAATACATATTCCCCCATGGTTAGCTTAATATTATGGCATTTTCCAGAGAAATTTATAGTTCCTCCATTTGCAACCATCACTTGACATTCTGGTGCTGGGTATAGGAAACAATTTAATTCCTTGGCTACCTTACAATGAATAAAATTATGGGTGCTACCTGAATCAATCAACACTATTACTCTTTTCTTCTTGATATTTCCTTCTATCTTGAGAGTTTGAGGAGTGGTAATTCCTACCAGTGCATTACACGATATGGTCGGATTCATTTCTTCCTCTTCTAGGGCTGGTTCCTTGTGTATATCCTCTTCTTGTTCATTTTCTTCTTCCTCTTCACAATCTATGTAAAATAATTTCTTCTCAGCACACTTATGACCTTTAGTGTATTTGCTATCACAACTGTAGCAAAGCCCTTTTGCTCTTTTTTCTTCCAATTGTTGTGGTGTCAACCTCGTAGGTTGTGGAAATCTAGGCGTAGCAACACTTCCTTCTTTATAGAATTGAGTGGTAGGCTTCCTTGTCGCCATAATTTTACATTCAACTTTTCTTGCCAACCTGAATGCCTTCTCCAATGAATCAGGTTCCAAAACGCGAACTTCATGTTGGATGTTATCCTCTAAAGTGCCTATGAAGAGATCAATCCTGTGTTCCTCTGGAATATCAGTTACCCTTATATTCAATTTTTGGAAGTCCTCAATGTGCTGCCCCACTAAACCCTTTTGTTTGAGATTTATTAATTGGATAAAGAAGGTGTTGCTCTTTGTATCCTCATAATGTGCTATCATTTCCTCCGTAAAAATTGACCAAGTGACAATTTTTTTACGGGAGCAAAGATATCGATACCATACAAATGTATTTTTTTCTAAATGTAAAGTTGCAATGCGTACCTTTTGTGTGTTTTGTACATTATGGAGATCAAAATATTGCTCCATCTGTAGTATCCATGTTACAGGATCCTTTCCATCAAACTTCCTCATATCCATTTTTGGAATATGGTGGTTCTTCCCACCAACATTAGAGTTTATGAAATCATGATTAACATTTATTTTGTTATCATCATGATTTTCCTTATGTTACACCATTTTTTTGGTCATCTAACCTATTATCATTAGATGAACCCAAGTACATCATGTAAGACCAATTTTACCCTAAGTAAAATTTCTTTCACTATATGAAATAACTTAGTAAAACACCTTTATTAAGTTGTTTATAGTCTAAACAGGAAACCCCAAAAGGAAATAATAAACAACTCTATACTTGTTTATATTTCCTCATGGAATAATTAATTAAACAATAATTTAATTATTATTCCTCATCATGTTTAACCCAAAACAAAGAAATTAATTAGATAAATCTCCATTTATCTTATTATTTTCTAGGAATAATTATTTAAATCTTATTTAAATAAGATTCCTTGTTAAATATGACTAAATTACCCACAAATAATTAAATAAATCATTATTTATTTGATTATCATTCAACCACTTCCTTAAAATGATAAATAAATCATTTATTTATTTATTATTTACAAATAAAGGGATTTGACCCAAGTCAAATACCTTTTTCCTCCAACAAATATAATAAAATATTCCATAAAAGGTGGATCTAGATTTGGTTAATGTTATTTTAATCATGCACCAAGATCTAGAATGAACCAATATTTTGTTATAAATAGGAGGGTTTTCCTACCATTCTTCACCTTTTGTTGCCTATTAGATCACTCTGGATCTAAACTCTTGGTCTGACTTTGAGCCATTATCATTGTCATATTTTCCATTATTTGCCGTGTGAGCTCCCTTTGAGTTCTATCTTTGTCTGGGTTTTCTACACCAACAGGAGAGAGAAATGCTAGATCTGAAGTGCTGAGGACTTCCAAGAACCCATCCCATTGAGGAGAATTGGAAACATCTTCCTGTTTTCCTCCCAGGTGCCCTTAATACAAAAAATTCTTTCAAAAATTGTTCTTGTCTTGTCTATTGGATATATGGAGCAAACCCTTCTTTTTACTGCTTAATGTCTTTCTATGCATAGATCTGGTTTTTTGCAGCTCTTGTCTTGTTCAACTAACTGCAGATCTGAAGATATTGGCAGCCACTTTTGTTGTTAGGGCTATTAGTTATGCGTAGCTAAAGTGGTATTTTTTCGTACGCTTCGACAAAAGATTCATACTAACACTCTACTATCTTTTCACCATTAGGAAACATTTTCGTATCAAATTTGTCAAACCTTCTCCGTGTCCTTTTTAGATCATTCTTCTTCATGCCTCGCTTCCGATACCAAATGTTGTGAAACCAGCTCCAAAAAGAGAAGAAAAGAGATATCAATGCCTTAGAAATAATCCACTTCGAGGGGGCAACCTCCAATACATTACATGAATGAAAAATTCTTGGATGATTCAAATTACAAAACCTCCTTTCTATATATAGGAGTCCATGGGGCCACAATGTAATCCTAGTGGGCCACATTGTAATCCTAGCCGACCTAACAATAATAAATTAAGGGCACAATAATAACAATATGGGGGTTACAAGGGTACAATAATAACAATAAGGGGGTTACACTAACAATAAAAAGGGACTACAATAGTAATACAGGGACTTAACAGACAGGCCCAACGACGTAGTCCCTCCTGGACGAACTCTGATATCAATTTCGTGTCTTATTTGCATGATTTTATGTGCTTCTATCTTCTTATGTTCATGCCCTATTAAGTTTCTTGGTTAAGATTAAATTTTACATGTAATTATTTAATCCATCTCAAAGCAAAATATTTTGGATCAATTGGGTTGTGCAGAACATAAGTTTTTATGGTAATTTAATCTTTATCATTTTTCCAGAATTTTAAGACTGGAATATCATATCGCGAATTTGAGTGACATTTGTTTTGTGATATTTTTTTTTTATCAATAATACGTTCCTTACTCCTACCGTTTGTTTCACAGTGGCGTTAGGAGACACTGCTCAAAAACGGCAAGCCATGAACCTAGATAATTACACTTATATTGGATCACAATCAAGCCTGAAGTATTTCACCTACAACGAAAGAGCCATTATTGCTATTAAATTTATGGAATAATAAAAGGTTCACATTGACATGACCTATAATCCCACTCAATGTTTCAATCCCATTAGGTCTGAGGGATGAACCTAAGGCTCTGATACCATCTGTCACACCTCCCACTTGTACCACATTTTTTTTTCTATATATAAAAAAGAGTCAACCCAACATAATACAAATGTTACTACAACAACAATTCATATTTACCATCAAGATACTAAAAATACATTCACATATCTCTTTTTGGTTATAACTATAAATTTTATTAAGTAATTATTTCAACAATGGTTCTTTTCATAGTTCCTCCTTGTAGTTATCCTATACTTATCGCTCGTGTGTCAAAGTCAACAAGTTGGACTACTATAGGGTTGTAGTTGGAGTGTATTTCCTTTATGCACCATGGTCTTAATTTATTATTATTTTTACCTTTCATGCTACACCATATTAGCGGAACCCTACCTTAATTTATTCAACACACAGTTAACCAAATCTATTTTGTTGATCCATATGATTATAGTATTTTCAGAATTATTCTAGGTCATATTTGGAGTGATATCAAAATATGATGCCATAACATAGTAATACCCTTTACTGGCTAATGTGACATTTTGGATATGTGTGCAATTTTTTTGTTATAACCCTTGATGGATACCAACGTGCAATGTCCTCATTTATGTGATTTATTAATGGTGCCCTGTGCGGTCACACATGGGAAGCAACCATCATCAATTTTTTGGTGCCACGTTCCCCTTCTTCACATGAAGGAAGGTGACTTTTGGGAGTTTTTCTATGGTGGAGATGGACGGGAAATGGATCGATGGTCAGGATCGTTCACCCTAATATGTTTTTCCCTTTACTAGAGAAACATTCTACCACATTTGTCGCCACTCTAGCTGCCTGGTGAACTCACAACACTATTATATATTTTATCAATGGCATTGGAAGCTCTATTGTCCTTCAAAGCCTTACAACATCAATTTTATTCCTGTTTTACTTACATCTTATAGGCCTCGTTGCATACAAGTAACAACTTTATTCTGCAACCATAAAATTATTATTTATGATTTATTTATTTAAATGTTCATTGTGCATCAAAATCCTTAGAAGTTTTGAATATTGGTTAATGTTATCCTCCATCTTATGGTTTCTTTTCAGGTTCATCATGTTTCATTTCTGGTTTGATTTCTACCAGTTCCAATTTACTGTGTGTTCAGTATTCTCCAAGTCAATGTTTTTCTTGGTGGGTTTTGTTATCTATGAGTCTAATAACCAATATCTGTATCCCCCATTTGGAAAAAATTGATATGGGTTGAGCTCCATACTATTATTCTCTTCTTCCTTTATGCAGGTTTTCTAGAAATTTTTCCAAAGGTTTTGTTACCTTTCTCTCGTGGCTTCTAGCTAATTACTAGGTCACTTTAATTCACAGATATTTCGATTAAAACCCTCGGTGAACCTATTTTCAATTTTCCCCTGTTTTATATTTTGGTTATGTGCATAAATTCTATATTCCAGGGTTTATCACATGTTTTTGGATGTACTTACAAAGTTTCCCTATTTGTGGCTGGTCTCCAGGTACAAGCTTCTAGATTCCCTTCAATTCTAAAAGGTAAGCCTCACCCTTTGGTTGAGTTTCCCATCTTGTGGTCTTTTTATTCTCTTAAATACAATTTGAATCAAAATATTTGTCTAAGACAATACTGATAATTCTTCTTTTCATGTATTCCTATAGGTATCTTATGTCCCTCTAATTTACAAATTTGGACTATGACTAGTGAAATACATTCTACCCCCTTGATGAATCTCCATGCACTTGTCATCGTTCTAGGTATGATCCTTCGTCCATATAATATTTTGTTGAAATTAAATGACCATGATAGGTCTCTAGTGTCATAATGTCCAAATCGTTCTGAAATGATTGAGCACCGTGAATAAATGTCAATGATATGTTTATTTTTTTCTGGAAAATCGTTTCTCAACATTTATCTTTGGCAGATCTTGTTAAAGAGGCTCCAAGTTGCCTTCTATATATAGTTTAGCATCAATTTATTTTTTAAAGCAAGGAGATCTCTAGATTGTATTTTTACTGTAAGGTTAGCGTCACTTTCTTTAATAGTTGAATGGGTCACACTACTTTATACCTATTTGTAATTATTCTTGTCCCCATTGTGGAAAACCTGAACTGTTATAAGATTTTAATTTGTCACAGTCGAAATATTAGTTACATGTTCTTCTGTCTCAGGTTGGGTTTACGAATGTTCCTTTGGGTTTATAATACCCTATTGTAGCAGTTATCGTAATTCTATAGCAATATTATTTGTTTGGTTTGCATCTACTCATACTTGAATTGTATTATACGTTGGTTTAGTTGCATGCTAAAAGAGTTCATGTACACTGCTTCCCTATATCATGGTTTCTTTAAGATTCCAGAACACTACTGATCTTGACTGAGTACACAAATTTTATATTATTGTATGAAACCTTGTAATATATTTGGTGATAGATTTATAACATTTTGCTTCCTAAGTTGTCATTAATTTATATTAACAATTATTTAACACTTAGATCAACTATTACTCTCTCTCTCGTCTATACTATAACATAATTTACCCCTTAAATTTCAATGGAGGTTTGATAAATTTCTCTTTTCATCTCATTGTATAAGCGTAAAAGTTTCAACTTGATTTATATGTGTTACTATACCTCACCATACACTTATGGTATTAGATCCTTCGTTATTTGATTGTATGATTTAATTTGTTCACATAATATACAAGGATTTCTTAATTTCATAAAGTTTATACAATAAAATTATTTAATGCAAGTGGGTGGTGTTGGGGTATTAATATAGGTTTATAAATTCAGTCCTTCTTACATTGATTTGTCAATCCAGGCTCCATCTAGTTATTTCAAGGCTATCGTGCAAATTCTATGCAAGCCACAGGTTCCTTTCCCAGTATTGAGCAATTACAAAATACAAGGCCCAAAGAGTAAATAGATTAACAAAGAAGTAAATAAAACTAACTCTAAGTAACAACAGTCCGGAGTAACAACAATTTGGAGGAAGAAAAATTCAGAGTAACAACAATCTGGAGTAACAAAAATATGGAGTAACAACAATATAATAAAGCAACAAGAAATGAAACAAAAATTATAAAGCATTAACAATATAATTAAAAAGCATACCTATCCACACGAACCATATGCAATAACACCTGATCAAGAGAGTGGGCCAACTCTCCGATGAGGACCGTCGTTGAGAATTACAGACTACACAAAATTAAAATATGTTGATATTCTCATTAATTCATAAAAGGAATTACATACTGAAGTTGTATTGTTACATGCCAAAGGAAAACCTCCAATATCTTATGTGATCTCTATATGTGTTATCTCATTTTTATCTTTTAAATACACAAACAACAAAGCGAAATTTACAACAAACTGATTAAAAAATGATTTCCCATACAATTTATATTGATTACAAAATCTCAATAAGAAATATGATATCTTAGAGATATTTCCATCATCATTCAGCTAGAACAAGTTGAATCTAGTATTGCAATTGGAGAAATTTGGAAATCGACCACAACAGAAAATCTACAAAAATTTCCTTCGAAGAACCTTGCTTTTCTCTCAATCCATATTGAATTGGGGAAAACTGCACATGTCAAAACTAAATGGTTTCCTTCTGCACAAAACATGTGTCCTGGATTTTTAAGATTCTTCTTCGTTTTTCTGAAACCCCCAACGCAAAACTATCACTTTTTATCTTAGCGAATTTCTGAGTTGGAATATTTAATGAGTTGGAGATAAAATTTGCAATCTGGAAGATATCTTGGAGGCTAAGATCATGAATGGTTTTATAAGAAATTCATTAATAAACCGCATTTGGAAAAATCATGCATAATAATCATCACTTTATTAAAAGTAAAGGAGAACAAGTATTACTTATCGACAAGAGAATACATAATTATGAAATGGAATTATATAATAAATTATGATAAATAGTGTGATAAAAGAACATTAGAAATGGATGAAATGTATGTTAAGAAGTAATAATTATAATGACAAATTAGTAGCCCAACATATCCCCCAAAATGAATGTGTTACATGTCCTCATTCAACCTAATGCTTCTGTATTAACCAAGTTGTAATACAATAATCAAAATGCTCATCCCAACTCATGATATTAATGGAACAAAAGGCTTCTTCCCCAAATGATTCTTTAAAACAATAGTTGTTCAATTATAGCAATGTTGGTGAAGTTGTAACACTTTTCATATTTACTGTCAACCATATGTTTATGAAGTTGCAACAAAGTATGATACAAGTAACAACAAACTTCATTAACCATTTTCTCAAAACTTACAAACCGGGTTTTTTTGAAAATTTTCAAGCATATTTATACTATATCAGTGCTTCTCCAATCCAAAAATGAAATCTATTTGATGGACAAATATAGAGATATAAGAAAAATAACTGTAGTTAATGATTTTTAATTTCTAAAAAATTGTAAATCAGTTTTGTTTGAAATTTCACAGGTTTGTTCCTATTACCTTAATACTTCTCCACACCAAAAATCAAAGCAATCCAATGAACGAATTTGAATATATCACCAAAATTGTTGTATGTAACAGTGCATGATTTTTGGAATTTAGAAATTATTTTAGCTTGGAAATTTATGGGTTAATGATACCTCGTTGTTGTCCAAAAATCACAAGAATCCAACTGACATTTTTGAAGATATACAGAAATCAATTTATGCATTGTATAAAAATGAAAGTGTATGCCTTAAATGAGGAAGAAATGAGAAAAAATCCATAGTGCATAGAAATTCTTCCCCCAAACCGAGATATGCCCTCATGCTACATTAGAAAAAAAATTGAGGTGGTTGCTACAATCGTCGTTGAAATATTTCCTTGGTGTATAACAACATGAGATAAAAGAGGAAGTTTGAGAATGAATAAGGAGATTGATGGATGATAAAGAATATTAATGGCATGGTTATGATGAATAAATTAATGAAAGTAACACCCCCCCCAAACTGAAATATTTTGTGTATGTGAGAAATCAAAAGTGGTAAAGAAGGGGATATCATGGTTGAAAAATATGAGTGAATAATGCTCAATGGTTTTTCATGACATTATCCTAAGCTTTTAATAAATAAAAAACTTATGTTATTTTACCTCAAGTTTTAATTTTGTAAAAATGTGGAATGACATGTATGGATTGACATTTGTTGAAGCTGATGTAGGCTGAGCTGATGTTGAAAGTGATGCGGAAGGTGGAAGTCTTGCAAGCTGAAAGAAAGTAATCAGAAAGTGTAGTAGGGTTTCCTTCCCCCAAACTGATTAGTTTCCATGTCATCAAGATTTCTATAACACATGTCATGATTATCCTCAATCAGTAATTCATCACCTCAATTACCTCATTATATATAAAAGTGACATAATGTTGTTGTGACTGGCAGGGGATAATAATGGATAAGAAGGGAAAAGATGCATTCCATATACGCATAAGATTTGGTTGTTATGAGCACAAAAATTGTGAGAATTAGTTATCTGAGTCTTTGCTTCTCAAGGTCTAGCCAATTACCTGGGATTCAAAAACAGAATTAGGCCTGTTTATTCTACCCAAAAATAGTAGTGTTGTTAAGATATGAATAAATGGTGACTGATTGGGAAAAGAAACTATATTTGGTTAAAGATATGAAACTTGTAGAATAAAAAAGTGATAGATTATATTATAAAAAGTGTCAAATATAAAATATCCTAACAATTTCATCCCTTCCATGTAAAGTTAATATTTATAATTGAATAATAGATATAAATCATAACCATCATCATCTAATAATTGATTAGATATTATCCCATGAACCATGAGTTCTACCAAACCTTATATATGGTACAATAGGCTTTATCAATAATTAGTTTTGAGAAAACAAGGTAACCAAGCAGATCATACTATTGAATTAACTTATATACCATAGGCATGGCCACTGCTGCCAGTAGGCATACATAGCCTCAACAAGGATTCCTTTTTAACCCATTGATATTATAGTGTCCAATCTATTAAAAATAAGTACACAGTTACAAAATAATTTCAATTTAATTAGATGTCTATTGAAGATTATTATTCTGGATTGGTAAATAGTTAATAACAATTCCATTCATGAGAGCTAACAAAAGTTAACAAGTCGGCGCATGATGAGACCTCTTGTCCTTCAGTTTTATGAACAAAGACCATTACCCTGGCTTGGTGACTAGTAGTGGCAATGTCACTATTAGGACCTATAGTCATGGTAGGTCAGCTCGTGATGATACCTCCTGTTGGGTACCAAATCTGTATACTTTCTCTCCGATTTTCTCCCACCTTTCTATCTCTTTGTATCATTAATTGTTCTAAAACACGCAAGGTAAACCCCTTTCCTTTATCTTACATGGAATATTTGATTAATGAAGTAATAGTTGTGGAGGTTTTACCTTTGCAAATATTAACTTTGGTATTTTCACAGATTTGGAAAAAGTAAAGGGATTACAGCTACGAGCCACAGAGCAATTCTTGATTCCCAGCGTTATCTCAACCTGCTGCAACAGCGCAACAGACTTCGTCTTACCCCAGCGCTATTTATGGCTTATCATGGTTTCCTTTTGGAAACTAGATTGTTGTTGTAACAAAATGTATAATTGTAGATAGTTAGTTGTTGAAGGAAATCTACGATTTCCTAAATTTTTGTATAAAGAGGGCCTTCTGGATGTGAATCGAAGTTAAGCAAGAAAGACACAAATTTTGTAACAGAGTGTTTTCTAATTAATTGAATGCACAGTTTTTTGTTGTCTCACCTATAAGCTGTGAGTTTTTCGTAGCCCTGATCAGAGAGTTGGGCCCACTCTTCTGGTCAGGTGCTGCGTTATCTTTCCTTTGTTGATTTTATATTTTGTTTTTTTATTGTTACTGTTTTTCTAGTATAATTCTGCCATTTCTCTGAATGCCTTTTTAGTTCTACAATCCATCTTAATTGTTGTTACAGTAGTTTTTCTGTTCATTAATTAAAGCCTATGATTCAATAGCAATTCATGTGATTTCTTTTGCATATACTGTGCATGTTAGTCTTGAAATAACTAATGCCCCTGGGTTGATAATTTATGTGGGAAAAGGATTTGAATATTTGTTCACATATGGAAAAAAACATTTTGGTGTCATTGCCGGGAAAGGCTAACAAGGTGCAAGAACACGATCTACAGTTGATCTAAGGGTCAATCTCTCATCTTGGGGAGGGAATTTATTGCCCCCCGCTTCTATCCCGATCGTAGTGTTCTCTATTTTCTCACTTTTTATTATTTTTTTTAAACTCGATCTCTCATCTGGGAGGGCATCCATTACCCTTCTCTAAGTCCTGAGCATATTTTTCAAATTTTCTGCTTTTTTATTATTTTTCTGAAAGGTCCAAATTTTGGTCCTGGGGAGGGTATTTTATTACCCTACGTTAGGTCCTGAACTTTGATTTTATTTTTAGTTATTCGATTTTTTGTTTGAACCTACTCTCTCATCCCAGGGAGGAAGCTATTTTTCCTACTCTGGGTCCTGAGCGATTTTGATATTTTGATGAATTCTTCTCACCAATTGTATGAACACAGATCTGAATAAGAGGGGAAAAGGAATATCCCAAGAGAAAGGAAAGGATATGGGGAGGAAGACCTATATCCAGGAGATCACTGAAAGAGCTAAATCTGAAGCATCCTCTCATGTTGCTATCAGGGTAAGGGTTCAACGAAGTCCAAAGGGTAGTTGATTGAAAAACAAGTGCAATCCATGGTACCAGAGGGATTTATTTTGATGATGGAAGAAGAAAAAAATAAGGTATCAGTGGAGGAGACATCCCTTTTTTCAGCAGAAGGGGAAGAAATAGTAAGTGGAGGGTCGAAAGAATAGAGCAATTCCAATTGGGAAGAAGAACCTCCGAAAGGGTTTTCATCAGCACGAGACCAAGGGAATGTTGTAAATCCTCCTGTAGTTGACCTAAGAAATTTAGATTTAGAAAGAGAGTTCTTGAGGGATTTTTCATCACCAAGGGACCAGCGGAGTGCGGTGAGACATCCTACAGTCGAATCACCCCAAGTACCAATCACAAAACCAGTTGAAATTACAGGTGAGTATTGGAGAATGTTTATGGCACCTGCAAGTTATTCTATTGATTTTCCAATTGGAAACATTATAGGTGATGCACCGATGAAGCCCATTCCTTTAACGGCTCTGCCTAATTTTCATGGGATTTCTTTTGAAGACCCTAATACATTCCTCTTTGAATTCAAAATTGTTTGTCGAGGGTATGATTATATATCTGATGCGCAAAAAATAAAAATATTTCTTGCTACCCTAAAAGGAATAGCCCTGTGATGGTTCATGGGTTTAGGAGGAAGGACTATTTCTTCATGGGATGCGATGAAAGAAAACTTTTTGGAAAAATACCAAGACTACTGTAAATCTAGTGATATCAAGGAGGAGATTTTTAAATTTTCATAGAAGGAGGATGAGAATATGGAATATTTTGTGGAATGATTCAAATATATTGCAGAGATTAGGCCATAGTGACTTGGATAAAGATATTCTAAAAATCATCCTTCTCTGGGCACTGAGGGAAGATTCCCTGCAACTTTTGAACATAGTAGGAAAGGGGGATGTTTCAAAAGAAGAATTTGACACCATTTGTGACTTATGCATTCAATGTTCATGAGGGGCTGCAAGGAGTGGACAAGGAATTTTGTCATTAAATACTTCTGGTGGAGGGGTTACAAAGGCAGAAATTGGAAACCTACTAGATAACTTAAGGAATGATATCATGAGCACATTATCCACCTAGATGGACACTCTGCAAGCAAAACATAAACATATAGAGTTGGAGAAAACTATGGCTATATTCTGCCCACGATGTAAAAAGAAGCATCCTTTGAAAGAATGTCCATTAAACATAGTGGAAGCCTGCGGGATTTGTGAACAGACTCATGCGACCAGCTCGTGCCCTTCCTTACCAGGAC
Organism: Pinus albicaulis; assembly: GCA_034641835.2. Classification (NCBI taxonomy): domain Eukaryota; kingdom Viridiplantae; phylum Streptophyta; class Pinopsida; order Pinales; family Pinaceae; genus Pinus; species Pinus albicaulis. The sequence continues at coordinate 516 of JAXQQM020085257.1, read as the reverse complement.
TGAAGGAAGTTTTTCAAGGGGCAAGTGAAGAAAATGTAGTGGATAAATTGTACTTCATGGGGCCGAAAAAGCCATGGCAACCTCGACCACCAGCTATGAATCCAAGTATGCCACAGGACCCATCTCAGTATTTTAATAATTTTAATATGTGTCCCCAGTATGTACCTTTCTCACCTATGTGGTCTCAATATCAATACCCCCCTTGGCGACAATGGGTTCCCCAAACCAGTTTTACTCCTTTTTGGAATCAGAACTGGCATGGACCCTCTCCTACCATGCAATTTCCCCAATCTATGCCTCAAAAACAACTTCAATTACCCTCCAATGTACCTCCTACAAACCCATCCTTCTCGATATTCGATTGTGAGAACAAAGTATTTCTCATACAGAGATTGACTGTAGGGGCATTCACTGGATATTTCACCTTTCAAAGAAAGGATGAATCCGGAGGCTACCTAGCCCTTCTACAGACTCTGCCTAAAGAAATAAAATGTAATCACTGAGATCTTATCAATG
>JAXQQM020070544.1:0-11515 GCA_034641835.2 Pinus albicaulis | reverse complement strand
AGGAACATGTGTTGTTAGTATGAATCCTTTGTCGAAGTGTACGAAAAAGGACCACTTTAGGTACGCATAAATAATAGCCCTAACAACAAAAGTGGCTGCCAATATCTTCAGATATGCAGTTAGTTGATCAAGAAAAGAGCTGCAAAAAACCAGATCTATGCATAGAAATACATTAAGCAGTAAAAAGAAGGGTTTGCTCCATATACCAATAGACAAGACAAGAACAATTTTTGAAAGAATTTTTTGTATTAAGGGCACCCGGGAGGAAAACAAGAAGATGTTTCCAATTCTCCTCAATGGGATGGGTTCTTGGAAGTCCTCAGCACTTCAGATCTAGCATTTCTCTCTCCTGTTGGTGTAGAAAACCCAGACAAAGATAGAACTCAAAGGGAGCTCACACAGCAAATAATGGAAAATGTGACAATGATAATGGCTCAAAGTCAGACCAATATTTTAGATCCAGAGTGATCTAATAGGCAACAAAAGGTGAAGAATGGTAGGAAAATCCCTCCTATTTATAACAAAATATTGGGTCATTCTAGATCTTGGTGCATGATTAAAATAATGTTAACCAAATCTAGATCCACCTTTTATGGAATATTTTATTATATTCGTTGGAGGGAAAAGGTATTTGACTTGGGTCAAATCCCTTGATTAGTCAAAAATAAATAAATAAATGATTTATTTATCTTTTTAAGGAAGTGGTTGGAAGATAATCAAATAAAAAATGATTTATTTAATTATTTGTGGGTGATTTGGTCATATTTAACAAGGAATATTATATAAATAAGATTTAAATAATTATTCCTAGAAAATAATAAGATAAATAAAGGTTTATCTAATTAATTTCTTTGTTTTTGGGTTAAACATGAATAGGAATAATAATTAAATTATGGTTTAATTAATTATTCCATGAGGAAAATTAAACAAAATAGGTTTGTTTAATATTTCCTTTTGGGGTTTCCTCTTTAGACCATAAAAAACCTAATAAATGTGGTTTATTAAGTTATTTTACATAGTGAAAGAAATTTTAATTAGGGTAAAATTGGTCTTACATGGTGTACTTGGGTCCATCTAAGGATAATAGGTTAGATGACCAAAAAATGGTGTAACAGATTTCCCCCCAGCGTGCAAGTGTTAGGAGCAAATCGTATGACCGAAGTACGCTGTAAGAACTCAATCACCAGACATCAAGAGGGAAGTCAGAGAGAGAAATGTAAGGTAGACAAGTGTGCTGAAGAAATAGACCCTGAGGAGATGAGAATCGTAGGTGAAACAAGTCTCTTTTTATGAGAGGGTACCTGTGCTAAAGGCGGCGAGGGAGGCATACCTATGCCCGCCGAGACAAAGTACAAAATAATAGTGTGTCCAGTAAACAAGGGACTAAACCATAAAGTACAACCGGCATAAACATGAGCCAGATAATAATACAATGAGGAATCCCACATACATGTTGTGCCTGGGATAACATCCAGGACTTATACAATAATATCTGAGTACGTGAGATACAAATACAACCCAAATCCCCCCTATAAGCGAGGAAGGGCTCACAAAATCTGACTGAGACATGCAAATCAAAGAGGCGTTGCAAGCGGCTAAGGCCGGCATCATCAAATATATGGAGCTGCATCGAAGGCTGCAATGAAGAGATCATCCGGGCATGTGGGGGGCTACCTGCAGGGCCACCCCCTCATGAGGGCTGAGACATCTCACACACACCCGGGAATCACCAAAAGCTCGCATCATCGAAATCATCAAGCATATGGATCCCAATCATGCCGAAAGGAGCCGGGAGGGAGAAACAATCAAGTCATGGTACTGAGAGACTTTTCGTCGTACTCCAAGGTACCAAACAAGAGGAAGCTGGAACTGTATGTACACCGTCCGGACTTATCTTTCGGAATGAAGGAGCCGATGTCATTGTATGAGGTCTCATAGGTGAGGCAAATGGGAGAGATCCTCAACTAAGGCACAAGAGAAAATAGTAGAGCGATGGACGGACTGACACTAATGATGATGGTGAAATGGAAGGGACTGAGTAGCGAATGGATGACTTCCCTTGTTAGAGCATAAAGGGCATGAATGACATGGCAGCGACTGACGCAATATCATAAGGGATAGGGGACAGTGGGACTGAAGGCCATAATGTGTGACACAAGAGAGAGACCAAGAAATGAAGGATGGAGGGCTATAGCGGGGTACAAAGGGACTCGGGATAGACTCCAAGAATGCAATGATGACTCAACTTGGATGCTCTAAACAAGGGCGACTCGATGGTGCTGCCACACAGTAAAGGCCCAATGGGGGACCAGGAAAACATGAGTACAAGGTGGGAACTCATGACGAAAATCGACACGAACATGAACAAGTATGGAGGCAAAGTGGTGCCCCAAGTACAAGTGCTGTAAGTGAGGAAATTCGATTTAAAGGGGAGGTGAAGTGACCCTTCTTGGACAAAATGGGTCCAGGTGAAGTAGCAAATCAAAAAAATGAAAAAATATGCTGGCTATCGAAAAGAAAATAAAACATGCATTTCGGAAGGGAAATGCTAAGGGTAATATTTCTTAAGATAGAGTGCATTATCTAAGAGGTATGCCCCCTTACCGAGATCCTTACTGATGATGTAAGGGCCTAGCCATAATGAGTCGAACTTCCCGTGACCAAGGACATCATGGTCCTGGTCATACACTAGAACAAGGTCACCTTCGTGAAAAGTATGAGGCTAGAATTTTCTGTCATACTGAGCTTTGGTGCATTTCTTGGCCGCTTCCATGGTTTGCAAGGCAACACGGCGGTCTTCGGAGGCGCGCTCAAGCATGATAAGTCGTTGTTCTAGAGGTTGGGTGTCAGGGAGAAGTTCAACGGCCAGATGCAGGGAAGGAATTTCACACTCGATCGGTAAGACTGCCTCCTCTCCAAAAATGAGGTGGAAAGGAGTAAACCTGGTGGTGTTTTTAACAAAAGTTCGATAGGCCCACAAAGCGGGGAAGAGCATAAGATGCCAGTTGGTTCTCTACTTATTCACCATTCATTGAAGCATAGTCTTGAGGATTTTGTTGACTTCTTCAACTTGGCCATTACCTTGGGGGTAATAGGAGGAGGAATATTGGTGCTCAAAACCCAACAGTGAGGATAGCTCACGCCATATCTCATCTTCAAAATGTCTGCCATGGTCAGAGACTAGTTTTTTCAGAACTCCGAATCGAGTAATAACGTGGTTAAAGAAAAAGAGGGTTGCGGTAGCTGCCGTGTTGTTAAATGTTGGCATGGCCTCGGCCCATTTTGTGAAATAGTCGACCACCACGATGATATATTTATGGTTACCAGCGGATGACGGGCGACACTCCATAAATTCGATGGCCCATTTACAAAAGGGACCCGTTGAGACGACCAGATGGAGGGGAGCTGGGGGAGCTTGCGCCTTAGGGGTGAAATGTTGGCAATTGGGATAGTGTTTGACTGCCTCAATGCAATCACTAAAGAGGGAAGGCCAAAAATACCCAGCGCGCATGACTTTATGGGCAGTAGCAAGACCGGAGAGGTGGCCACCGCAACCGCCGCTTTGGCAAGCATTAAGGACCTGTTCAACTTCAGCGTGTGTGAGACAACGACGAAGCACAGTATCGATCCCGCGACGATAGAGGTTGTCACCGATAAGGAGGTATCGGGGAGCCTGGTGTCGAATACGTCGGCGAGCCTCACGATCAAGGTGGAGGGAAAAATTTTGGGTTCGCAAGTAAGTAAGAATATTGCCATACCATGGGTCGTCGGAAGTAATGGAAAATAAGTGGTCATCAGGAAAATCATCATTAACTGGGGGGTCTTGCGATCCAGTAGGTAATTCAGAAATGAGCTCAGCGAGGGCTAAGCCTTTCTTACTCTTTGGTGTGACAAATTCGAGGTCGAATTCCTGAAGAATAATGACCCAATGGGCGTACTTCCGAGTGAGGATACGACGACTCAATAGGAAAGCCATGGGGTTGGAATTAGTCACAACCTTGGTGGAGCGCATGAGGATATAATGACGAAGTTTTTGGATTGAGAACACGACAGCCAGTGCTAATTTTTCCTCATACCAGTAGGAAACAGGAGGCCCTACAAGGTTCTTACTAACGTAGTAAATCACATGCTTGATACCATTGTCATCTTCTTGGATAAGGACTCCAGTGATCGAATAGGTCGAAGCGGAGATGTACAGGATGAAGTCCCGATCAAATTCGGGAGGGTGGATCAAGGGAGCGGATGTGAGAGCCTGCTTGAGGGCATCGAGAGACTCATGAGCATAGGTATCCCAAAAAAATGGGATATTGGATTAGAGGAGTCTAAGGAACCCATGTGCGGTGGTGGCATAGTCAGGGACGAACCGACGAAGAAAATTAGCTTTGCCTTGGAGACTTTGGAACTGGCGTAGGGTACACGGAATGGGAAGTTCAAGAATGGCTTGAACTTTCAAACGGTCAAGAGTGATACCATCCTTAGACACTATGAAGCCTAAGAGACGACCGGCGGGAACGCAAAAAATGCATTTCAACGGGTTAAGGCGGATATTATACTTGCGACATCGGAGAAAAATGGTACGCAGATCATGTAGGTGCTACACCCGATGCTTAGAACGTGCAGTGAGGTCATCTAAATAAGCAAGGATAATATGAGCTAAGTCATGGAAATAATAAGACATGGCCCGTTGAAAAGTGGCGCCAGAATTTTTAAGGCCGAAAGGCATGACTCGGTAAGAAAAAGTTCCCCATGGACTAATGAACGCGTTTTTTAGTTGATCAGTAGGATGCATAACAATTTGGTTGTATCCGAAGAAACCATCCATAAAGGATAGAACCTCATGCCCCGCACACTCGTCAATGATTTGGTCAATGAACGGTGTGGGGAAGTTGTCTTTGGGACAAGCTTTTTTCAAGTCCCGAAAGTCCGTGCAGACACAGATGGTGCCTTGCTTCTTGAGAATGGGAACTGGGTTGGACACCCAAGTGGTGTATTCAATGGCGTAAATGAAACCAGCCTGCTTGAGCTTATCGATTTCGGCTTTGATAGCGTCACGTCTGGAAGAATGAATGGGTCTCAACTTTTGATGTACCGGATTGGCATCAGGCCATGTGTCGATATGGTGTTCGACGATGGCGGGATCGAGTCCGGGCATTTCAGAATAGGACCAGGCGAAAATATCGCGGAATTCTTTGAAAATCTTGGTGTAAGCTTCAATTTCTTCCGGGATGCATTGGGTGCCCAAGGTGACATATTCTTCAATTCCTGATTTGACTGAAATGTCAATTTTGATGGTAGGAGAGATATTGGGGATGTTTCCTTCTTCGAAAGCATCAGGTGCAGGGATGGGATTTTTGAACCAATCGACTGCATTGGGAATGAAGTCTTTGGTTTCCACAACATATTGGTCATGGGACTGTTGTGGGAGGAAATATGCACGATGGTGCATATCATCCCATGGAAAGTCAGGGGTGGTCATGGCTTCCATAATGTCTTCATCGGACGGGAAGATGGGAAGACTGGAGGAAGAAGGATCACCTGATGAGGTAGAGATGTGCGACGGGTCATCTTGTGCAGAAGGGCTCAGATGCGCAATGTCAACATATCCAAGGTTGACTGACGGGGAATCAAGAGTGTCTGCAGGTCGAAGGTTAGGTGAACTATCTCTAAAGGAGGATGAGAGGTACAAAATGGTGGTCGAAGGCTCCGTTGGTTCAATAGTGGGAGGAGGAATGTGAATGGGAGTAGGAATATCCTCTGGTCCTATAGAAGTAGAACTCGCAGACAAGTGAGAAGGTATCTTGTCATGCGTAGCATTGAATTGGCGGTATGTGTCTAAGTAGGAACGATACTCGTCAAGGCGGGGACAGAGGTGGGTGTAATGGTCATGGAAATCGCACAAAGGACAAGGCTGATTTGTGCGCAAGGTTTTGAGTTTCGGGATAGAATCCGGGATAGTGACGTAAACTTCGGGGATATCAGAGTCGGGAAACGTCTCTTTGACCAGGATCTTGAGGTGCGGAAATTCATGACACATATGGGTGGCGTGACCGACAATATCGCACAAAGTGCACTGGATAACGGGCTTTGGCAGTCACAGAGGGGTAGGGTTTGTCAGGGCAGGTTGGTCCTGATTGGTTGCCCCCTTACAAGCTTTGCCTTTCTTTCCCGAGGCTGTCACCATAGGGGCAGGGTCCTAGGGAGGTGCGGGGTGCCCGGAGGAAGCGAGGGGGACCAGTTGAACCGATGTCAAAGCAAGGTAGGGTTTGGGGTGACCGGGTGGGGTAGCGGCTGGAGGGTCAATGTACCAGATGGGTATGCCTAGGGTCAAGTTAGGGAGAGAAAGGGTGGCCATGACCGGTACCGTGTACACTCCTGGTGGGGGAGCTAGGAATGATATCTGACCAGAGGGGTAATGGCCAAGTGGGACGGCTCCTAAATGGCAAAGGCTTGGAGGAACCATGCCAGGAGGATAAAGAGGCTCATGACTACCAACTACAGGTGAAGGGCTAGGAGCAGGTTGCGGAGAGCATGGTTGCTGACTAGCCGAAGCAGGTTGCTTGAGAGCAGCCCGAGACGATTGCATCATGCAAACATTCGATGAGCTGGGGTCAGAGATAGGAGGAGGAGGAAGACCAGGGAAGGTTCCGAGCAAAGAGGAGTATTTGTAGATGCCAGGAGAGACACTGGTCTAGGAATCGACGGTTTGCTTGTTGGCTACAGAAGAGATCATCATCTCGGGGGAGGTCTGAGACGGCGGCTCATGGTAAGACAGCTAGTCAATGGTGACTATCTTTCCATTGTGAGGGAAATACATCTTGCGAAAAACCGTGGATGGGACAGCAGACATGGCATAGGTGTAGCTTCGCCCCAATAGAATGTTGTAGTCTAGAGGGGCGTCAATGACTTTGACGTCAACGCAAACGGTCTTACCGGCAAGGGTGATAGGACAATTATGGAAAAGGCCAATGGGCTGGGAGGCGTGGTCGTCCCACGCTCGAAGGGTGATCGTGAAAGGGGCTAACTCAGGAGATCCGAGTTGCTTCCAAACTGAAGCGGACATCACACAAGTGGATGCCCCCTCATCAATTATACACCGAGAAACGTTGGCGTTCCAGATTTTGACTGGGATTTGGAAGGCAACGGAAGCAAGAAGGGGAGGATGGTCTGATTGATGGGCGTCGAACACAATCATTTTGTCATCAGCAGGATCTACAGCGCCCACGGTAGATAGTAGAGCCTTCTTTTGGGAAGGGCACGACTGGAAGAGTTCCAGTGTGGAAATGGCAGCAGGAGATTGCGCCAAATCATCTACTATGCTATATGAATGAGCAGCTCGACCAGAAGCAACATTTCGACGTAACGGTCCTTTAGGAATCTTGGGATGGACCTCAACTTTGGGTTGAGGGATATGTAAGGGACCATTGGTTGTCGAAAGAGGCTTTGTAGAACCGGAAGAAGGGGACTCGGGGGTAGACTGAGCGGGAGGCTTGGGGTACTGGCGAGACCGAGTTTGAAGGTGAAGGTCGATGGTTGGAGAAGGATCAGAGCTCATCATAAGGATCTGGTAATCAGAGGAACCAGAAAGGGAAGGGGGAGTGGCGACCTAGCTGTCAGGGGGTTGGGTAGCCACGAATCCTTGCTGAGGGAAAGGATCAGTAAACACAGCTGGTTGGGTAGTGGACACATTAGGAGGAGCATGAGGGGAGGTGCGTTGTCTGCGCAAAGGGGCTTGAGACTCCCACATCTGCCGCATCTGGGGTAAGAGGGGAAAATCGTGGGTGTAATGACCATAAACACCGCAACATGAACAAGGCTTATTTCTGCGAAGCAGCCTGTCCGGCTTGGGCTGAGTGCCCTGTTGCTAGTTGGTAGTGTTAGGATCAACACCTTGAGGATTGGGTCCACGATTACCAGGGGCAGATTGGTTTGGATTGCCTCTCCACCTTATTTGAGAAGAAGGGGGATTAGTCGCGCCCTGCTGTGAAAATACTTACCCTAGAGGGGGCTGTAGGTGCTGTTGCGGGTTTGGAGGAGGCAAGGGAGATGGAAGCGCATATGTTGGAGGAGCTGGCGCACTAGGCTGTGGATAAAGGTAATGGTTAGGTTGGGCAACATTGAGGTAAGCAGGGGGTTGGGAAAAATGAGGAGGCATGCCATATCCTGGATACATGCTACCGGGAGGGGGAAGAGTGCTAGAGGTGCTGGCCCCTCCCTGAGGGAGACCATAGCCCATAGGAGGTTGAGCGTACGGATGGGAAAGGGCTCCAATGATACCGTCGGCGAAATGAGATGCCCCCAGGGCGTTAGCGCCACCGGGCCTGGGGAGTTCAGGAAGAATGATATAAACATAACCAGACTGAGCATAGATCAGGTCATATTTGAAGGCTATTTGGAGGGCGGCTTCTTTGGTTTGAGGAAAATGGGAGGCGACATCTTTGCCAATGGGAGCTAAGAGAGAGCAAAGGAACCAGTCCATATAGATCCGATCTTCGAAGGGGGGAGCTCGACATAAGCTTCATCTTCGTCGCCATTCCTGGACATGAGCGGAAAGGCGGGTTGAATAGGTTTGCTTGAAAGAGGTCAAAAGCTCTATACCAGTATCGTATCGGAGAGGGAGCTGGAAGTAAGATAAAAAGGCTTGGGTAATGGTCGCAAAGGTGGTATGGGAAGAGGTGGCTTGGACTAAATACCATTGAGAAGCTTCACTGGTAAGCGTGCTTTGGAACAATCAAAGACAAATGGAGTCATCGGTAATGGAATTGGAGGAACACCACATGTGGAAAGATCGGACATGATTGGTTGGATCTTCTCCAGCAAGGCCTTCGAACTTAGGGATGTCGGAGGGGAGCTTGGTTGGCATAGAAGGCCAACCAACATCATGGTGAATAGGGTCATTGATCAACTGATTGAAATCGGGGAGGCTGAGGCCTGCGATGTACGACAGCAAGGGTATGGTCGAGGTAGTTCCTGTGGCGGTTCTGCTAGTAGTAGTTCCGGCATTAGGGCCTGGAGCACCGCTAGTGTTAGGCCCTGGACTAGACATAGTGAAGGTGATAGGGGGAGAACCAGGAGGAGAAGGAGAACCTAATGAATCAGAAGAGGAGTCGGAGTGCGAACTCAGAGGAGGACTGGCGCGATGACGGAGGGATGGAGCAGGTCGATCGACCGGAAACTGAGGGTGAAGGCCAAGAAGTCTCCGAGAAGTGCACCTTGGGGGCGCAATGATGACAACACAAACACGGCACAAGGGGAAGAAGAACGACCACAAGGGCAAGGAGGTGCAGAATCAAGTGATTACAATGTCGAAACAAGGGCAGATAGGTGCAGTGTCAATTGATTTTAAATTATTTTCCTGGCAGTGTAAACCAAGCTCTTCTTCGCTTAGGGTGAGTGTGTGGCGTGCGTTAATTTTAATTTTTAAACCCTTTTTGTTTTGAGAGCAAGAAAAAAGTGTGCTACGTAACTGAAAATAAATCTGCAGAGAACAGTATATAATGCTGAAAGAACAAAAAAATAACAGCTACATTTTGCATCGATTCAACCCAAGAAGGCGGGTCGCTAAAAACTTATCTAAAAAAGGGCAAAAATCTAGTCAAAACACACTTAAAAAGACGCCAATAGATCTAGGGTCAAAAGGGATAGGGATCTAAAGGATAAAGCTGCTGAAAAGAGGTGCAAATCACAGCCAAGAGATAGAGGCAAGGTGGCTGGAAAAAAGAGGAAATCAGCAAAAAAAAGGAAAGGATAGGGAGGAGGTCCTAAAGGGAGGTCCAAACAAAATGACAAGAGGTTATTTTAAAGGAAGAAAAGTTGATTTAAAGGGATCTGAGGAGGAGGCATCAGATCTGAAAAAGGGAAGGCTGAAACTCTGAAAAACAGATGGCTGAAACAGCTAAAAACTCTTCCACAAAAATTGGAGGGTACTGAAGCCCTAGGGGGATAGGTTCCCACTTAGATGAGTAAAAACAGATAAGAACTAGGTCAAAGCGGGCTGAGACAGAGGCTGGAAAACCCTGACAGAAGCTTCAGCAAAACCCAGAAAAATTGCAGAAAAACCACTCAAAAATTGGCAGGTCACAGGTTCTGACCTGTTTTCAGTGCAGGTCGCAGAAAAGAGGCTGAAAAGTGCGACCTAGAGGCCCAGGTCGCAGTTTTTGGGCTGAAAAGTGCGACCTCCCGTTCCGGTTGTCTCGACCGCAGATTTTCGAAAAAGTTGTCGTCTCAGTTGCGGCTGATGTCGCTTACCTACGCAATAGGGCCAGAAACACATAGAAGTTAGAAATTTTAATGTTTGAGGGTTTTATAGGGGAAAAACAACATGAAAATAGGAAAAAAAAAAGTTGAAAAGAAACCCTAGGGTCTGAAGTAGTTGGATATGCAGGAATATGAAAAAGGACAGCGGTCGTAATTTAAAACCCGTGTGGAGTCGCCATTTGTTAGTATGAATCCTTTGTCGAAGTGTACGAAAAAGGACCACTTTAGCTACGCATTACTAATAGCCCTAACAACAAAAGTGGCTACCAATATCTTCAGGTCTGCAGTTAGTTGATCAAGAAAAGAGATGGAAAAAACCAGATCTATGCATATAAATACATTCAGCAGTAAAAATAAGGGTTTGCTCCATATACCAATAGACAAGACAAGAAAAATTTTTGAAAGAATTTTTTGTATTAAGGGCACCTGGGAGGAAAACAAGAAGGCGTATCCAATTCTCCTCAATGGGATGGGTTATTGGAAGTCCTCAGCACTTCAGATCTATAATCTCTCTCTCTTGTTGGTGTAGAAAACCCACACAAAGAATAGAACTCAAAGGGAGCTCACACAGCAAATAGTGGAAAAATGTGACCAAGTGTATAGATCTAGAGTGATCCAATAGGCAACAAAAAGTGAAGAATGGTAGGAAAAACCCTCCTATTTATAACAAAATATTGGGTCATTCTAGATCTTGGTGCATGATTAAAATAATGTTAACCAAATCTAGATCCACCTTTTATGGAATATTTTATTATATTTGTTGGAGGGAAAAAGTATTTGACTTGGGTCAAATCCCATTATTTGTTAATAATAAATAAATAAATGATTTATTTATCTTTTTAAGGAAGTGGTTGAAGGATAATTAAATAAATAATGATTTATTTAATTATTTGTGGGTGATTTGGTCATATTTAACAAGGAATATTATCTAAATAAGATTTAAATAATTATTCCTAGAAAATAACAAGATAAATAAAGGTTTATCTAATTAATTTCTTTGTTTTTGGGTTAAACATGACTAGGAATAATAATTAAATTATGGTTTAATTAATTATTCCATGAGGAAAATTAAATAAAATAGGTTTGTTTAATATTTCCTTTTGGGGTTTCCTGTTTAGACCATAAACAACCTAATAAATGTGGTTTATTAAGTTATTTTACATAGTGAAAGCAATTTTACTTAGGGTAAAATTGGTCTTACATGGTGTACTTGGGTCCATCTAATGATAATAGGTTAGATGACCAAAAAATGGTGTAACAT
>JAXQQM020087360.1:0-31579 GCA_034641835.2 Pinus albicaulis | reverse complement strand
AGTTGTCGAGTTCTTTTTCCATGACTGCTTCAGGTTCCAATATGATTTTCCCTTCCCCATCAAGTTCTGGCAATACTGTTTGAACTGGAAGATTTTCACCTATAACCTTCTTTAAGCATGAAACATGGAAAATCGGATGTACTCGCGAAGAAGAAGGAAGCTCCAATTTGTATGCCATAGTACCAATCTTTTGCAACACCTTGTAAGGACCATAGTACTTTGGCGATAATTTATTATCCTTCTTTGCTTTCTTGAGGGACATTTGTTTGTATGGTTGTAGCCGTAAAAATACCCAATCTCCTACATCAAAACTTCTCTCGCTACGATGTTGATCTGCCTGTTGTTTCATTCGATTTTGTGCCAAATTCAGGTTATCCTTTAAGAGTTGGAGAACTTCTTGCCGATGCTCGATGTGATCTTCCACTGCTTGAACCTTCGAATTTTCCCTTAAAGATGATGTGATGGATGGTGGATGATATCCATAAAGTGCCAAAAATGGGGTCATTTTTGCTGCAGTATGGAAGGAAGTGTTATACCACCATTCAGCAAGAGGTAACCACTTGACCCATTGTGTTTGTTTATCAGATACAAAACAACGAAGATATCCTTCCAAACATTTATTTACTATCTCAGTTTGACCATCCGATTGAGGATGATAAGATGAGCTATGAGCTAATTGAGTACCCAAACAAGAAAATAACTCCGTCCAAAAATTTCCAGTAAAAATGGGATCTCTGTCGCTCACAATAACCCTTGGGCTTCCATGTAGCTTTTGAATTCTGTCCATAAATGTAGTAGCAATCGTACTTGCTTTAAATGGATGAGATAATGCACAAAAGTGTGCATACTTGGTAAGTCTATCAACTACCACCATGATGACACTCTTTCCTTCGGACTTAGGTAAACCCGTGATAAAATCCATTGAAATCTCCTCCCAACGTTGACTTGGAATGGATAAAGGTTGTAGAAGTCCCGGGGTCTTAATTGTTTCCACTTTATTCTGCCGGCAAACCAAACATTCCGCCACAAACTTTTGAATATCAGATTTAAGGCCATCCCAAAAAAATTCTTTCTTCACCCTGTGGTAAGTTTTTAAAAATCCTGAGTGTCCTCCTATAGGAGAAGTGTGCAATTCCAGAAGAATCTTTTGTTTTAGTTGGGAATTCTTACAAAGATATAAGCGATCTTTGTACCATAAGGAATCATTTTCCAACTAAATGTATCAGATGTACTAGGATCTTGTTGCAACTTTTGAATGAGTGTCCATACATCTTTGTCCTTCTTCCATTCATCTCTTGCTTCAGTTATCCAATCTGGTTGGATAATAGAAATGGCACAAAGCAATGCTTCCACCTCTTCATTCTTTCTTGAGAATGCATCTGCAACAACATTCAGCTTTCCTTTTTTGTAGATTATTTCAAAGTCATAACCCAACATCTTTGTGACCCATTTTTGAACATTAAGCTTTCCTTTTTTGTAGATTATTTCAAAGTCATAACCCAACATCTTTGTGACCCATTTTTGCTGCTCTTCTGAAGATAGTCTTTGTTCCAAAAAGTGTTTCAGACTATCATGATTAGTTTTTACCTTGAAGTGTCTTCCCATTAGGTAAGTTCTCCATTTCTTTAGTGCATGCAGTATTGCTAACATTTCCTTCTCATAAATAGGTTTCTGTAAATACTTTCCTTTGATTGGACGACTTTCAAAAGCAATGGCTCTTCCTTCCTGCATTAAAACTGCACCAATTCCATTTCCTGAGGCATCACATTCCACAATAAAGGTTTTTGTGAAGTCTGGCGTAGCTAAGACCGGTGCTAGGCACATTGCCTCTTTAAGATGTTCCAACGCCTTAGTTGCTTCAGGAGTCCATGAAAATGCATCTTTCTTCAATAATGTTGTTAGAGGTGCTGCTATTCTCCCATAATTCTTAACAAACTTGCGATAATAGCCCGTTAACCCGAGAAATCCTCGCAATTGCTTTATTGTCTTGGGGACTTTCCATTCCTTAATGGCTTTAATTTTGTTAGGGTCTACTTTAACACCCTCGTGAGATATAATATGACCCAGATATTCCACCTCTTGTACTCCAAAGAAACATTTGGATGTTTTTGCATATAATTGTTTCTCCTACAATAGTTTGAGCACCCCGTCAACATGTTCAACATGATCCTTCCAAGACCTGCTGTAGATTAGTATATCATCAAAAAATACTAGCACAAATTTTCTAAGGAAGGGTTTGAAAATGGAATTCATCAACCCTTGAAATGTAGAAGGTGCATTGGTAAGGCCAAAAGGCATGACCAAAAATTCATAATGACCCTCATGAGTTCGAAATGTCGTTTTTGGAATATCTTCAGTCTTCATTCTAATTTGATGATATCCTGAACGAAGATCCAACTTGGTAAAATAAATTGCTCCATGTAATTCATCCAATAATTCATCAATCACAGAATGGGAAATTTATCTTTAATGGTGAGCTTATTGAGCTCCCTATAATCCGGACACATGCGCCATGATCCATCCTTCTTGTGTACCAATACTACAGGAGCAGAGAAAGAACTTTGACTAGGTTGAATTATACCCGCCTCTAACATTTCTGCAATCATACGTTCAATTTCGCTCTTTTGGAAGTAAGGATATATATAAGGCCGATGTTTGGAGGAACACTTCCCGGAATCAAATGAATAGCATGATCATGATCACGAATAGGTGGGAGTCCTTTGGGAGTTTCAAACACCTTGGAATGATTGTCCAAGACTTGTTGGAGATCTGCAGAAATAGATGATTTTGATGTTGGAACTTCTAGTGAGCATACTTGTGCAATTACGCCTCGTTGTTCTTTCTTTAGAAGCTTTGTCATGCCATTAGAGCTTATTATCCTTCCTGGCTTCCCTTCAATACCCCGTAGTTCAACTTCCTTTCCTTCTGAAAATAATTTCAAGAAAAGTTCTTGAAAATTAAAAGCTACCGTCCCCAAAGATTGTAACCATTGTACTCCTAGTACAACATCAGCACCTCCCATAGGAATGGAAAGCATTGGACTAGCCAATACATATTCCCCCATGGTTAGCTTGATATTATGGCATTTTCCAGAGCAATTTATAGTTCCTCCATTTGCAACCATCACTTGACATTCTCGTGCTGGGTATAGGAAACAATTTAATTCCTTGGCTACCTTACAATGAATAAAATTATGGGTGCTACCTGAATCAATCAACACTATTACCTTTTTCTTCTTGATTTGTCCTTTTATCTTGAGAGTTTGAGGAGTGGTAATTCCCGCCAGTGCATTACACGATATAGTCGGATTCATTTCTTCCTCTTCTGGGGCTGGTTCCTGGTGTATATCCTCTTCTTGTTCATTTTCTTCTTCCTCTTCACAATCTATGTAAAATAATTTCTTCTCAGCACACTTATGACCTTTAGTGTATTTGCTATCACAACCGTAGCAAAGCCCTTTTGCTCTTTTTTCTTCCAATTGTTGTGGTGTCAACCTTGTAGGTTGTGGAAATCTAGATGTAGCCACACTTCCTTCTTTATAGAATTGAGTAGTAGACTTCTTTGTTGCCATAATTTTACATTCAACTTTTCTTGCCAACCTGAATGCCTTCTCTAATGAATCAGGTTCCAGAACACGAACTTCATGTTGAATGTTATCCTTTAAACTGCCTAAGAAGAGATCAATCCTGTGGTCCTCTGAAATATCAGTTACCCTTATACTCAATTTTTTGGAAGTCCTCAATGTGCTGCCCCACTAAACCCTTTTGTTTGAGATTTATCAATTGGGTAAAGAAGGTGTTGCTCTTTGTATCCTCATAATGTGCTATCATTTTCTCCGTAAAAATTGACCAAGTGACAATTTTTTTACGGGAGCAAAGCCATTGATACCATACAAATGTATTTTGTTCTAAATGTAAAGTTGCAATGCGTACCTTTTGTGTGTTTTGCACGTTATGGAGATCAAAATATTGCTCCATCTGTAGTATCCATGTTACAGGATCCTTTCCATCAAACTTCCTCATATCCATTTTTGGAATATGTGGTTCTTCCCACCAACATTCGAGTTTATGAAATCATGATTAACATTTATTTTGTTCTCATCATGAGGTTCTTCTCCTATATTTCCGCCATTAGGAATCATTTCTGGTTTTAAGCTTGTCATCAAGCCTTCCATGTATGATTTTAGATCATTCTTCATGTTTTATATGTTGTCTTTCATGTCATCCATCTTAGCTTCCATGCCCACTTCCATGCCATCCATCTTAGCTTCCACGCCATCCATCTTAGCTTGTACACCATCCATTTTAGCTTCCACGCCTTTCTTCAAACCTTCCATCTTTACTTCCACGCCATCCATCTTAGCTTCCATGCCTTTCTTCAAACCATCCATCTTCACTTCCACACCTTTTTTCAAAACTTCCATTTCATTTTTTGCTGCTCTTTGCGAGAGTGAAATTTGTTGCACTTGTTCTTGTAATTTTGATAGATCATGTTGCAATTCTTCATCTTCATGAGTCATGGTAGAGCCTTCTGAAGGCTTGATGGGTGTTGAATTCTTTTTAGGGGCCATTTTAGAATCTAATATTGATATCTATTCTACAAGATGCCCTTGGAATCAATTCAACTTGATTCTTCAAACAAGACTTATGCAATTCGGAAAAAAAATACACACCTTTTACTAGCTTTGAGGAGCTCGATATTGAAATTGAATTATCTCTGTAATTGAAAATCTTCGATATCTGAAATTCAGCCCTGTAGTAGCCCTCTGAAGCTTCTTTAAAATGCCACAGGTCTGACCTGATTTTGATTCTCCAAGACAAAGTTGTGTCCAATCTCCCACAATGACCTAATTCTGGACTGGTTTAGTAGAGCGAACTTGTACGACTTGCCACGTGTCACTGTTTTGTCCTTTGTCTCTGAAATTGATAGCCCAGAAACTTCAGTCTGTGTACTTGCGACCACTTTTTATGGCACTTCAATCCAATGCCCAGAGAGAGAGTTATTGAAGTTTTCCCACGATCACCTCTTTGAGATGCAATTCAGGAGCCTGAAAAAGCACTACCTTCCACAGATCATATCTCCAAAAATATTGCGAACCAAGCTCTGAAATGTTTTGACGAATTTCCTCAGGCTTTCAGCTTCGCACCATATGAATTTCAGACTTTGAACCTTCGTACAAAACAATTTATAGCGCAAATGCCACGATGACCTGTTTATGAGCCTGAAAAAATACCTAACTTCCACAGATGATATCTCCTCAAATATTGCGAACCAAGATCTGAAATTTTTAGACAACCTTCCTCACGATTTCAGCTTCGCCCCCTAAAAATTTCAGCTTCTGAAGCTTCGTAGAAAAAAAATTTATAGCGAAAATGCCACGATGACCTGTTTGGAGCAGCGAAACCCTAGAATCCCAAAGCTCTGATACCAAATGTTGTGTAACCAGCTCCAAAGAGAGAAGAAAAGAGATATTCACGTCTTAGAAATGAGCCACTTCGAGGGGGCAACCTCCAATACATTACATGAATGAACAATTCTTGGATGATACAAATGAACAAAACCTCCTTCTATATATAGGAGTCCATGGGGCCATAATATAATCCTAGTGGGGCCACAATGTAATCCTAGCCGACCTAACAATAATAATTTAGGGGCACAATAATACCAACACAAATACAAGGGTACAATAATAACAATAAAGGGGTTACACTAACAACAATAAGGTACTATACTAGTAATATAGGGACCTAAATGTAAACCACCTTCCTTCTTGTGAAAGAATCACTCCAACTCCTTCTTTACAAGCATCGGTACAGACTTCAAATTCCTTATTGCAATAATCTACCCTCAAAACTGAGGTTGTGGTCAGAAAAATTTTCAACTTATCAAAACTATTCTAACACTCAGTAGTCCATCTAAATATTTTTCCCATTCTTTGCAAAGATGTAATTGGAAAATGCAATCTTTGAGAATCCTTCAATGAACTATCGATATTACCTAGCTAACCCCATAAAGGATCGGATATCTGCCACATTTTGGGGTACTCTCCATTCCATAATAGTTTTAATCTTCTCTGGGTCAACCGCTATTCTCTCAGCGGAAATGACATGGCCTAGATACTAGATCTGCTTTTTGAAGAAATCATATTTGCGAACTTGGCATACAGCTGATGTTTTTGCAACATCTCCAATACTATCCTTAAATGTTCCTTGTGCTCCTCCATGATTTTTGAATAAATTAAAATTTCGTCAATGAACATCAAAACAAATCTATCTAGAAAGGGGTGAAATATGCCATGCATCAGCCTCATAAATGTAGCTGGTGCATTAGTTAAACCAAATGGTAAAACCATAAACTCGTAATGCCCATATCGGGTATAGAAAGAAGTCTTGTATATATCCTCGTCCTTAATTCGGATTTGGTGATATCCAGATCTTAATTATATCTTTGAGAATACAATGGTCCCCTTCACTTGCTCAAACAGGTCATCAATCCATGGTAATGGATATTTATTTGTAACGGTCAATTTGTTGAGCTGTCTATAAGCCATGCACATTCGCATGGTTCCATCCTTTTTATTTACAAACAACATCAATTTGTTGAGTTTTTTATAATCCATGCACATTCACATGGTTCCATCCTTTTTCTTTACAAACAACACTGGTGCTCCCCAAGGGGATACACTTGGTCGAATATATCCTTTATCCAATAATTCTTGCAATTGAATTTTTAGTTCGGTTAGCTCCAGTACGCTCATTCGACACGGTGCCCTTGAAACTAGTGATGCTCCTAGCATTAATTCGATAGTAAAATCGATGCCTCTTCTTGGGGGGTATTCTTGGTACATCATCAGGGAATACATCCATGAAATCTTCTATTACATGTATGTTCTCCATCATAGGGTTATTCTCCATAGAATTAGCAAAACCCACTTGTATGGCATACAACTGGCATCCTTTCTTGATACACTTACTGATTTGAGAGGCTATAATGGGACGCAACTGTAGGGGTTTCTTGATTCCTTGAATCTCTTTACAAGTTGCATCTAGCATTCTGTAATATATAATATTTTCTTTATAGTCTACCAGTGTTAAGTGCTTCTCCAACCTATCCATTCCCAGTAGCACATCGTAGGATCCCAAAGGAAACACATTCATATCTACATTTAATTGCCGATTTCCAATTTCCAAATTAAAGTTTGGAAGTTTGGCACATAATTTTCTTTTTTCTCCCGTGGCTATTTGTACTAGAAAGGGGTTTTTGAATTTCTGACTTTGTAATTTACAAAATTCTACTATCTTGGGATTTATATAACTTAAACTTGCACCTGGGTCAACCAAAATAGAAATAGACTGTGAAAGTAACTTACCTTCCAGTTCTATCATCGTTGGTTGATAATCTGTCTATCGATCCTCCAAGGCTGCATTGATTCTGAGTATGTTCCAGGCTACATCCCCCACAATAGAGGCTTCTTGTAGAATTTCTATTGTATAATTTCTTCCCCATTGTGGTAAGTTCTTATAATAGTGAGCTTCACCACACCCCGAGCACTGTAGGGGTGGTTTCTAGCTTTACCCTTTTTCGGGTTTTCTAGAAGCCTCTATGGGCTTCTCTTCCATAGGCCAATGGGTTATTTTATGGTTCCTCCCAAACTATTTGCTTACCGAATTCTTTGCAGAATTCTTAAAGTTATTAGTTCTTGAACTTTTGAAATTTGAGCCTTATTTCTGCCCTTTTCTTGGCTGCCAATTTTTTCCCAGTTCTCCTTTTTCCTTGGACTGGTGGTAACACATTCTTGCTTTTCGAATTGCTTCTTCCATGGTCTTTGGATTTACAAACTCAATTCATTCTTTCATTTGAGTCGTAAAATTACTCAAAAATCGTTGAACCTTAGCCTTTTCATCCCTCAAATAAGGAACATATCTTAATAGGAAAGTGAACTTGGTTATATATTCATTCATTCTCATTTGTCCCAACCTCAAGTCATGGAATTCCCTGGACTTCTCATCATAGAAACACTATGTCTTATACTTTTCCTTTAAATACTGTTGGAATGTATCTCATGACACATCCTGATCTTCAAAGTTGTGGACATTCTTGACTTCCCCCCACCATAGGCTAGCCTTCTCTTTCAACTGATAGATGGCCAATATGGCTTTAAGATTGTTGTTGTACTCATCAAATTGGAAGTACTTGTTCATATTTATCAGCCATGATTCAGCCACCTCCTGTGCTTCTCCATTAAACGTAGGTGGGTTTATTTTCTGGAACTCACCCTATAGCTCCACTTTTTGTTTCTTAATTTCCTATTGTTCTGACACATTTCCAAACTCAACTTCATCATAGTTTCTATTTTTGTTGCTTCGCTGGGAATGGATTCTTTCCATTATGTCTTTGGTTTGATCCTTAGCTTTTCATTCATTTCCTTCTTATGTTTCTCTATTAGGATTGGGTGTAGCACTCCTTGATTCTACTTATCAAAAAGGCTTTTGAGTATCCTTTCCTACTCTTGAATTAAGTGTTCATTATCACTCCTAACCCGAACCATTTCTTCTTATGGCTTATGTACAGTGCTTAGAAGGATACTGGTTTGGTACTGTTGTTCCTCCAGCAGTCTACTAGTCTGTTAGTGTTGGTCTATGCTCAGCTGAATCCAAATTTTAGGATTCATTTCTATTTGGGTTTGGGGTGTAGGTTCCCCTACAATTTTAGGTGTTTGTTGGGACGATCCCCTCCTCATTTCATCTTCTACAATTTTATTTCTTTGTTGTGCATCATTTACACACACAATTTAACATGTTAGGTGACCCTTAGGGTCCCAACGTACGAACGCTACTCTGATACCACTTGTAACGTCCATGATAGTACATATAAAAAAATATATACCTTTTCAAATCAGGAATATTAATTTTCTAAAGTTCCAAGTTGTTTTCATCCTACGGAAGTTATTACCATAATCTGCAACCATATAATTAAATATTTCATAGCCGCATCATTTATTTCATTGCCATTCATAATATAAGTTCATAAGTCACGTGTGTAGACCATGAATATGTGTCTCCAATTTGCATTAAGCCTCTCCATATGTGTATATTAACTTTTATTAAATGTTATATAACTATGGTGATCCTCTGATCTACGACTCAGATAATGTTTTCGGTACTGATGTATCATTTCGCATTTAAGATATGATTTTGGATAAGTACCACATATCTAATTCTTAATTATAAATCTAATTATTATGAATATCACATGCAATCATCGCTCAAGTGGAGGACACTTGTTTTGGTCTTACGTCATTGGATCTCAAGGTCTTGATCTACAGCTGAGGGTCTTCGGGTCTTGGCTTAGGTGAATGAGTCCTACCTAAACCCCTAACCGTTTATCATTCTCGAGCTGAATCTGCGGTGCTGCAGCTCTACGACTATTCCACCATTCTCAAATTCGTCGGATATACGATTTTTTTGCTTGACGCTGGTGCTTATGATACCTTGAAAGTGGTGAGTTTATTGTTACAGTCTGCCACGTAATTTTCCTCAGGCTTATTGGTTACTTCGCCTCTAATTTGGTTGCTGGAAAGGGCTCCCGCATGGTCCCATCAGGATTTAAGCAATTACTCTGTCACAAATTTGGGTCTCTGCTCCTTGGAAGGGTTCGGCTCTGGATTCATGGCTTCGGAGGTTTCATCTTGTTGCTCTTGTAACTGGAATGTAGCTACCCAATTCCATTCTGCTCGATCACGGTTGTCGTAACCATGAAAGGTAAGCTTACCCATCAAAGTTTCCACTCAGCTATGCTCTCATAGTTTCTTTTCCATTTTTGTCGGATGTTTTGGTTGAGTAAATATATTCTCAATGTTTTGATACAGAAGTCTCTGCCACTGTCGCAAGCCAACTCGTTCAGGTATGTGAAGCACTTAATTTAATTATCCTTGTGTCCATAACTTGTTTGGGTAACGAGGGTTTCAACTCACTGAATAGAGTTGGTAGTTGTGGCGCAGGTACCCCTTCAGTCTTAACTCTGCAAGACACAAATGTGGGCACGCTTTTCTTTGGAGCAGCAATAATTAAACTAACGTCGGGTACTATCCTTATCAGGTACTTCGAGTCTCACAGGAGGTCTTACAAGGTTTCTGGCATTTAAATTCTCGGCTTGTTTCCATGGCTATTAGGATTATAGGATCTCGATATCAGTCTTATTTTCTGGTTAACTTAATGAAGAACTATTCTCTGGTTTACTTTGTAATTCTCGAGTCCTCCTTCAGAGTTATTGGTTGCATTTTGTACATTTATTGAGACTATGTATGAAATCTTCAGGGGTTGCATGTCTAGTTTTGAGTCGATATGTTCTAATTATGAAACAGAGGGACATTCAATCATTGTGTAATAATATTTACAGTGGACATTTTTGGTCTTGTATTTTTGTCGATAACCTTCAGTTTTTCATTAAGCTTCTGAATTTTCCGCAGCATGCAAAAGTTGTTTTGTTACAGTTAACATATTTATATATAATTTTATGCAATTATGTTGTGCTTTTTCCCTTTCTGTTGAAGGAATGTTTTCAAATGAATGGTCATGTAGAAATATTCACAATATCTTACTGTAACATATTTTTAGTCTGTGGTATCTTCTTCAGTAATATTTTACAAGAGAAATCTTCTTTATAAATATATGCATGTCACTCGTTTTGTTTTCTGAGTATTTTAGAGTTTGCAAATGCTTTAAACCTCTAGTTTTCTATTTTCCCGTTCTTCTTTTATTTAGGGATGTCCAGACCATCTACAGGATGGAGTTTTCCTCCTATCCATCGTCAGTGTATGCGAAATATTTCAGATCAAAGACCTACTCAGAGCCTGGGGATTTCGATCTTGGCCCTGAGCATACAGTTTTCCTAGTCCATACCTCTTGGTTAATATTTTCTATTTGGCATGAATTATTTTTGTCTATACTATTCTCTTAATTTTCAACCTATAAAATTGCAGTGAAGCTTTCATTACACAGCCTAAACTTGAAATGAGGTATGTTCTTATTCTACCATACCTCTGAAAGAAATTACAGAGAACACTAATTTATTTTTCCACCACAAGTCACAAAGTATAATTTCTCTTTTCACATTTTCCTAAAAAAATTCTACTAAATAACAAAGCTATGTCTACATAATACCATAAATAAGTAGTCTATCTAAATATTCCAGCACAGAAGAAATCTGTCTAAACATTTAAATTTACAACTCGTCTATTTTTCGTCAGTATGTGTACTTATCTTATATAGCCTTGTTGATGATATCCACCATACGATGAGAGAGGCAATAACATCCTCTTCTCCCCCCTTGCTCCACACTGAGCCTAGTAGGTTGACAGAATTACCAGAAGATACCTCAAGACCCTTGGTCCAGTACTTCTGCCTCTTTCAAGAAGATTTGGGAATGTTAAGTGTCATCCATTGGTTGCTACTAGCTCAGGAATTCTCCACCCTCTCCCTTCCCTAGTTCCAGAACAGAACCCCTTTTACTCACTAGGATACACCTTTATCCCCAGAGGAAAGGTAACTATATTTTAACTCTTCAACCACTTCTCATTTCTTGGAATAATTTTACCATCAATATTTTTCACTTTTATGGAATCACTTTTCCATAACTAAACTTTGTTTTTACAAAACATAATTAATTCAAGTTCAAAAAGTGATATGTCTCAAAAGAAATAAATGTTTTAGTTTCTTTAAAAATAAAATGACATAACAGCTAGTTAGCCTTTAAGCCAACTGTCACAACTTTCTCCCTAGAAGTAAACACCGTCCTCGGTGTTTTACTCCAGCTCAACAAACAATTCTAGATAAGCCTCATGAACAAAACCTTCATCTTCCTAGGTGGCCTCTTTCGAGCTGAAGTGTTTCCACTTCACTTTAACCTAGGTGATGGCTCGGCTCTGAAGCTTGATTTCTCTTCGATCGAGTATACGCTGAGGTTTGACCAGAAATTCGTCGCCTGGTTCAACCTCCATTCAGAAAATATTTGAGTTAAACACTCATAAAATTTAATACTTCAAAATAGGATTTTTAAGCTTAACGTACCTGAATGCTTTGCCAATATATTAGGTGCTTTGGGTCATGTATGTATCATTTTAGTAAGGATACATGCAACAGATTGTGCTTCTGAATATGGCTGGGTAAAGTCAATCGATACACCATAGGTCCCACCCTCTCCAAAATCTGGAAGGGTCCACAGAACCTGGGAGCTAACCTTAGTGTGCTATTCTTAGGCTTAATCCTTACATACACATGATTTCCCACTTCAAATTCAAGATAATTCCTCTTCTTATTGGCATACACCTTCTGTCGAACTTGAGCGGCTCCCAGATTTTGTCTGATCTTTCTTACCTCCGATTCCATCTCAGTTAGCATCCCCGGTCTAGGCATCAACTTGGTTTCAGTGCTTCTCCAATTGATGGGAGTACGACATTGTCGACCGTACAGTGCTTCGAAGGGGTTCATATTAAGAGACTCTTGATAGCCATTGTTGTAGGAAAATTATAAAAATTGCAAACATTGTTCCCACTTCATTGGCTACTGCATCACGTACATGCGCAGCGTGTCTTCCAAGATTTGGTTTACCCACTCATTTTTTCCATCCGTCTGAGGATGGTAAGCGGTGTTGAAATTTATTTGGGCTCCCAAACCTGTAAATAAGGTATTTCTAAATTCTGATGTAAACTTCACATCCTTATCTGATATGACCATCTTTGGAATGCCATGCAGTCTGAAAATATCTCTCATAAAGATATCTGATATCTGCACAGTTTTATAGGTATACTGTACTAGTATTAAATGTGCTTCCTTTCTCAATCTATCAACCACCACCATAATGGAATCATTGTGCCTTTTTTATCTTGGTAAACCAATAATAAAGTATAGAGATATAACTTCCCACTTCCACTCAAGTACTGGTATAGGTTGCAACAATCCGGTTGGATGTTGATGCTCCACCTTAACCTGTTGACACTCCAGGAATTTTTTCAAATATTATGCAATATTTCTTTGCATGTCAGGCCATAAATAGAACTTTCTAATTGTTGTTAGCATTTTCTGGTATCCTAGGTGTCCTGAGTAATTTCTACAGTGATATTCATTCATGACCAGCTCCTTCAAACCCATTCGATTGGGAATATATATCTTCTCTTTAAAGATTAGCAATTGGTCCTCGCTAACTCCATATTCACAAGGTTTTTCTTTCTCCCTGGCTTCCTCTGCTTGGTACTCGCCATTAAATAATAGTTTTAATATTCTCTGGGTCGACTGCTATTCCCTCAGCGTAAATGACATGGCCTAGATACTAGATATTCTCTTTGAAGAAATCACATTTGTTGAACTTGGCGTAGAGTTGTTTTCGAAACATCTTCAATACTATCCTTAAATGTTCCTTGTACTCCTCCATTCTTTTTGAATAAATTAAAATGTCGTCAATGAATATTGGAACAAATCTGTCTAAAAATGGGTGAAATATGGCATGCATTAGCCTCATAAATGTAGTTGGTGCATTATTTAAACCAAATGGTAAAACCACAAACTCGTAATGTCCATATTGGGTACGGAAGGCAGTATTGTAAATATCCTCATCCTTAATTCGGATTTGGTGATATCGAGATCTTAAGTCTATTTTTCAGAATATAGTGGCCCCCTTCACCTGGTCAAACAGATCATCAATCTGTGGTAATGGATATTTATTTTTAACAGTCAGTTTATTGAGTTTTCTATAATCCATGCACATTCGCATGGTTCGATCCTTTTTCTTTACAAACAACACCGATGCTTCCCAAGGGGATACACTTGGTCAAATATATCCTTTATCCAACAATTCTTTCAACTAGATTTTTAGTTTGGTTAGCTTCGGTATGCTCATTCGATACGATGCCCTTGAAACTAGTGATGCTCCTGGCATCAATTCGATAGTAAAATCAATGCCTCTTCTTGGGGGTAATCTTGGTACATCACAGGGAATACATCCATGAAATCTTGTATTACGTGTATTTTCTCCATCATAAGTATGTTCTTATTCTACCATACATCTGAAATAAATTATAGAGAACACAGATTTATTATTCCACCCCAGGTCACAAAGTATAATTTCTCTTTTCACATTTTCCTGAAAATTTTCTACTAATTAACAAAGTTTTGTCTACATAATACCATAAATAAGCAGTCTATCTAAATATTCCAGCACAGAAGAAATCTGTCTAAACATTTAAATTTACAACTATTCTATTTTTCGATAGTATGTGTACTTATCTTATTTACAACCTTGCTGATGATATCCACCCTACCATGAGAGAGGCAATAACGTCGTTTTCTCCCCCCGTGCTCCACACAGAGCCTAGTAAGTTTACAGAATTACTAGAAGATACCTCAAGACCCTTGGTCCAGTACTTCTACTTCTTTCAAGAATATTTGGGAATGTTGAGTGTCTTCCACTGGTTGCTACTAGCTCAAGAATTCTTCACCCTCTCCCTTCCCTAGTTCCAGAACAAAACCCATTTTCCTCACTAGGATGCACCTTTATCCCCAGAGGAAAGGTAACTATTTTTTAACTCTTCAATCACTTCTCAATTCTTGGAATACTTTTACCATCAGTCTTTTTCACTTTTATGGAATCAATTTTCCATAACTAAACTTTATTTTTACAAAATATAATTAATTCAAGTTCAAAAACTGATATGTCTCAAAAGAAATAAATGTTTTAGTTTCTTTAAAAATAAAATGACATGACAGCTAGTTAGCCTTTAAGCCAACTATCACAACTTCCTCCCCTAGAAGTAAACATCGTCCTCAGTGTTTCACTTCATCTTAGCAAACAGTCTTGGATAAGCCTCACGAACAAAACCTTGATCTTCCCAGGTGGCCTCATCCGAGTTGAAGTGCTTCTACTGCACTTTAACCTGGGTGATGGCTCGCCTTTGAAGCATGATTTCTCTTTGATCGAATATAAACTGACCTTCGACCAGAAATTATTCATCCGAATTGACCTACATTCAGAAAAGCTTTGAGTTAAACACTTATAAAATTTAATACTTCAAAATAGGATATTTAAGCTTGATCTACCTGAATGCTTTGTCAATGGATTAGATTCTTTGGGTCAGGTATGTATCATTTTAGTAAGGATACATGGAACACATTGTGAACTTGAATATGTTTGGGTAAAGCCAATCGATATGCCACAAGTCCCACCCTCTCCAAAATCTGGAAGGGTCCACAAAACCTGGGAGTTAACTTGGCACAAAAGGTCCACCTTAGTGTGCTCTTCTTGGCCTTAATCCTTACATACACATGATCACCCACCTCAATTTCTCGATAATTCCTCTTCTTATCGGTATACACCTTCTTATGATCTTGAGCGGCGCCCAGATTTTTTATGATCCTTCTTACCTCCAATTCCATCTCAGTTAGTGTCCCTGGTCCAAGCATCAACTTGGTTTCAGGGCTACTCCAATTGATGGGAGTACGACATTTTCATCCGTATAGTGCTTTGAAGAGGTTCATCTTAAGAGACTCCTGATATCCATTGTTGTAGGAAAATTATACCAATTTCAAATATTCCTCCCACTTTGTTGGTTGTTGCATCACATACATGCACAGTATGCCTTCCAAGATTTGGTTTACCTGCTCAGTTTTTCCATCCGTCTGAGGCTGGTAAGCGGTGCTGAAATTTATTTAGGTTCCCAAACCTATAAATAAGGTATTATTGAATTATGAAGTAAACTTCACATCCCTATCTGAAATGAATGTCTTTGGAATGCCATGCAGTCTGAAAATATCTCTCATAAAGATATCTGCTATTTACACAATTTTATAGGTAGACTGCATCGGTATTAAATGTATTACCTTTCTCAATCTATCAACCACCAACATAATGGAATCATTGTGCCTTTTTTATCTTGGTAAACCAGTAATAAAGTCTAGAGATATAACTTCCCACTTCCACTAAGGTACTGGTATAGGTTGCAACAATCTAAAAAAATCTCTTTAGATACCGGTATGTGTTTTTTTAATGTATATAAATAAATTTAACATCTAAAAAAATCTCTTTAACACTTCAAAAAAATCTCTTAAACACACAAATTGCATAGATTACATAACTGAAACTTATAATTCCAAACACTAAAATTTAAACAAAATCAACTAAAATCTTATCCCAAATAACTTTAAAATATTGAATAATTAAACCATTGTAATTGTAATTCTTGCAACCCAATAAATAATTATAAAACACAACATTGGAAAGGATGTGGATTACATTGTTTGCTATTGATTGTCATTAAATTTTCCATGGACAAATTATTTAATGTGTGGAGAAACCTTTTTTGAGCCACTAATTATAAAGCATTGGAAAGGAGGTAGATTCCATTTTTAATATTGATTATCATTAGAGTTGCCATGAGCAAAAAAAATTTGTGAGGTAAGAATTATCCATGTTAGAATATTTGTTAGATATTTAAATTAGGAAAAATACTAATAGTTGGAATAGGATCAAAGAAACATTACAGGTTGGAAGGGCCCCCTTCCAACCTACTGCATTTCCTCATTATGCTAGTGTGCCTTTGATGCAAAGAGTGGTGTGTTGTCACTTTTTGTAAGTAGAATCTATTTCATTTCTTGATTTATTTATTTTTCATGTCCATATATATTGTTTTGATGTCTAACATGTGGGTTTAATCTTTGATAATATCTCAATGTTACAACAATTCTCTTGATCAACTAAGTAATGGTTGTGCTAAGACTATAGAACATAGATATGGGTTATATTCGTTGTGTTTCATATATATATATATATATATATATATATATATATATATAATACATAAATTGTTTTCATTGCAAATATGCTCTACATATTGATTTATAATCTACTTTGTAATCTATCGAATGGATATCAAGTTCATTGTGTAATCGTTGCAATCTATTTGTATAGCCTAGATCTAATTGATAACATTTCCATCTTGGACATAATATAATGCGTTGATGAATAATCTTGATTCATGACACCCTTA
Organism: Pinus albicaulis; assembly: GCA_034641835.2. Taxonomy (NCBI): domain Eukaryota; kingdom Viridiplantae; phylum Streptophyta; class Pinopsida; order Pinales; family Pinaceae; genus Pinus; species Pinus albicaulis. Next base: position 14,544 of record JAXQQM020087360.1, on the reverse strand, counting down.
TGAATTATTAGCTGGATAGCCTAAGAACTTTGGTACAATGCACGATCTATAGCCTAAGTAAAATTATAGTATAACTTCGAAGTAAATGAAAATAAATATTTACAAAGTGGTAATGATACTTGCAGATACAAAATAGAAAAAAATATGTATTGGACTGTGATGTCAAACATAACAGTTAAAATTAAATGATAGAGCATGATAGAGCTTGTAATGCCACACTCACAAATATAACTATCATTAAGTTTTGAACTTATATATGTGGTATTTCTTGCTTTTAAAATAATATTCCACTAAAAATATAAATATAATACAAAATATACAAATAACTATAATTAAGAAAAGGAAAAATGTCCAAAACATAAATAATACACAAGATGGCAGAAGCAACAAATGATCCTTCATTGAATGTAAAAAGGAATAATATTCAGATATGATAAAAACAAACTAGATATATAATAAGCCTCCACAAGGTACCCCTTAACCCCTTTTACTAGACCGTATTGGTCAAATCTGATAGACATAAACAACAAATAAAGATAAAATTTCTATAATGAACTCAAAATGTGTTCAAATACTTGTAGACTACTGCAATAACATCCAATATCGGTATCAACAAGTTTTAGAAGTTATAAATCATTAGCAACTGAAATTTATAATACCTCTGACAACAATAAATGTTTTTTAACCTACGTCTATGCTGCTATTTGGAATGAACCATGTAGATCAAAGAATATGAGTCACAAATATCTAAACACATAGATTACAAATCCAAATAAATAATTAAACTATGTCATACCAACTTGTGTCAACCGAGAGATCCTTCTTTTCCTTTTATAATTAAGAGCTTAGAGAAACAATTGCATAAATATCTTTTCTTTATATATAATATAATCAGTTTTTATGAATTATTTTAGGCTCAAATATTTCAAAGGTATGACAAAAATTATTGGGCTCCTAAAAAATAAGGAATGACTTTTAAGGGGGAGGACCCACATACATCATTTTCTCCAAATGATAATCATTTAAAATCAAATGCATGATAATCATCATATATAAAATATATGCGTATCTTTTGTATATGTGCATATATTTTGTATATTGGCAACTTCCGTATATGTGCATCTACTGTATATGCGCAACTTTTTGATATCCACATATACGGAAGAAGCGTATATACAAAATTTGTGTATATGCCAAAAACATATGCATATGAAAAATATTTACATATAGAGAAGTCACTCAACTTCTATATATGCACATATTATGTATATATAGCACCCACCATTGGAGGAATGTCGAGGTGACGTTCAATCCTCTCCATTCTCTGGTTTAGGATGCCCATACGGTGCTCGTGCAAGTCGAATATAGTCTATGTGAGTAAAAAATTAATATTCTAATAAAGCTCTACAGTCTGCATGGATTGGCTGAATCGTCTAATTGTGTGTCCTAAATCAGGGATCCAATAAGCCCATTCTATCAGAATCTCAGTGTACAAGAGTGATTTGAATTTATGTAGGAACGCAAAATAATACACATATAACCATAAATACAAATATGCAGCGAAAATAAAACTTCATTTTATTAATATCAAATAACTGAAATTTGTTTACAGACAGAATGGAAATAAACTAGATAAGGCATTGGTAGCTTATCTTTGAGAAGAGATGTGGTAGCTACAGGCCTCTGAACTCTGTGTTACAATGAGGTTCGAAGGCCTATATATTATTTAGAAACAATGGAAAACCCTAAACATCCAAAAACCTAACCCTAGGAGATGAAACGCCAGAATATGGGCCCTGTCGGGATAAATTGGTATATCAATTTCCTAGGGTCGTAACTTTGGCATACTATCTTTGTTTGATGCAAATGATACATTGTTAAAAACATCTATCTGAGGACTACAACTACTAGCAATGAATATCAAGTTTGGAACAGACTCATATTCACCGAAGGTTTGATGCCAAAAAATGTCGTTCAGGGCCTTAAAATGACTCCGGAAGTTTAGGACCCAGAAAACTGCCAAAAATATTAAATTGTTCTACAATTAAGGAAACTGAAAACTGAAAAACTGAAAGAAAAAATGGTGGGGTCCCAAGTGGAATAGCGGGTGGCCACCAATATCCACCTGGATCAAAGAGAGTAGTTTAATGAGAGGATGCTTCTCCCTTGGATTAGGAGAGTTCTTCCTAAATATTGGTTGGTGTAATCTCCCAATAGTGAGATGCAAATATAGAAACATACCTTCTATAAAATAAATCACTGCAATAGATATCCAACATCTACATTACTTTGGGAGATCCATTTTTTATTATGTGATTTCGGATATTTAGATTGAAGTGCCCGATGAAAACTTTAACACATATGATTTTAAGAATTTGTACTACTATGTAACAGATTACCTTTTTTTTGCAGTGGTGCACATATTTCTTGTTGTTATTGGAATAAAAAAAAATTGTTGAAATTGATTTAGTACACCACAGGGAAGGTCACATTAAAGAAAATTGTCTCCATATTTCACTATTATATCTATAGAATAATCACAGTGTATACAAATTTTCTTAGAATATTTCCTCTGGAAAGTCTTTGAAAGATTTGCAACAGATACAATATTTACAAGAACTTTTATTAATGTAAATTATAATGTATTCAAAAGTTAAATGTATTTACATATGTTATAACCACATCTATATATTATAACAGATATTTAAAAAAGAAGAAGTAAAAATATAACTACTTTGATATTGGGTAACTCTTTCAAACCAAACAGATTAACACTTCATGCTAATAATTTGATCAGTAGCAGGTGTGAGTTAGCAAGCCATAAGTTACAAAAGGTTTAAGAGAAAATAACGCAATATTATGTAGTTATTAATATTTTCTAATACTTATTATTTAAAAAAATATTTAAATTAGTTTAACTAAGATGGGATAGTTGCACTTTCTCTTCAACTTCCTTTGAGGTTAGTATCTCTTTAGCCTTGGGAGTTGGTCTTCATCATCAAGGATGGTTGGCCTTAGCTTGCACTGTCAGTTTTTTGAACACCCTTACCACCATGGTTTTTTTCAATAATAGGTTTCAACAATCTTAAAGAATTTTTTCCCACTTGCATCACCAAATTGGGTGCACTTCACCTCCTCCAAAATATGGTCCTTTGGAAAAAAAATTCTCTTTTTCTTGACTTGTTACTCAAATTTTCCAATTTTTTTCTCTTTCCCTCTACCAAATCTCTAATTCTTCCATTTGTCCTTATGCTTCCATAGAACACTCACTATGATAGTGTTTCTCTTCCTATGAAGAATGATGAGTGGGACAAGTAAAGGAGGAAGGTCATTCTTAGGAAACTCATTTTCTTCTTCCTCTCTCCTCTGCGTTGTAGGGGACCTCTTTTCTTGTACGCTAAAACTCTCTATAACACATAATGATAACAACCCAAAATTTCCCTATCTTTGTCACTAGCGGGGTTACACTAAGCATAACTAACCCTTTATCTAGAATCTCAAAAGACCACGTATCTTGGCACATCCAATAACCAAACTATGATAACTGAAGATATGAAGCAAAACATCCAAAGATAGAAGGAGGACTATAGCAACCATGGACCTCACACACAATGTAACTATTGAACTCTACATATAGTAACCATAGACCTCTTATCCACTTATTTTTAATCAATTAATATATAGTATTATTAAAAATTAACATAATATCAAACATCTAATTAATGTATATAAACATAGTGATATTCATATATCTTGCTTAAAAATATTTTATGTATCTAAACATTTATTTTTTAATTATCTAAAATATTTTCTATAATTAAATGTAAATACAAATAGGAGTGAATTCCTCATATGAAACTTCGTCAAGTTATATAGTTATAATATTCATTACGTGTAGTGAAGTAGAAAAACTAAAACTAACAAATTAGAACTGAACAAGAAACACAATTAACCCTGTCAAATTAGGAAACAGATGGCCAAAGTCCTTAGTCCAAGATCTATTTACAAGTTGATCATATTCACCTGAAGACAAGCTCAAACCAACAGACAGTATCTCTGCTACCAACAGATACGTTTACAGGAGACCAAGGAAACTGTTATGTATCACACACAAAAATTCTTATAAAATCCTCTTTTCAGAGTTGATAAAGTGATTCAGTTACAATAATCATATTGTACACTCAGATTTCAAGGAAGAGCCATTAAAAGGAGACTATCACTACCCCTGAAAGATACATTCACATGAGATAGAAGCAGCTAGCAAGTATCAAAATATTGACGGCAATTTCACCCATCATACTTCACCAATTGACAGTCGTAAAATGTATCGTGTGAACTACAAAACAAGGAAGGCCAACCAACTTGGATAAGCTAATCGCTCGTCCAGTCCCCCATACACATAAGACTTCAATAGCACAACTTTTCTATCGAATATCACTATTCACCTTTCGCATAAAGTAACCGCTCTTACAGAGTAAACAGAAAATAGGAACAATTTTTAAAAGTTGGCATTCTGAAGCATCCCTATGGCCTATCCTCACCTTCAAGTGTACATTTCTCTGTAGCATTATTGTGATCTTTCACAGTAAAGCATCATTTTTCCATGCTAACCTCTAGGCTCCAACCCATCTAGGGGACTGAAAGCATAACTGCAGGATATGCAATGCTTAAATTAGCCAAAAAAAATGCAGCAGTAGAATTGATCATGGTAATCTTGATATCAGCACACAGCAAGCACAAGCATGATAAAGAGAGAGTGGATCTTTCAAAAGTGTGGCCGTCTTTAATTACCCATGAATACATATTTAGAATATATGTTTGTCACAAAATTGGAGACTGAAGATACATATAGCTCTTCAGCTTACTATAGAACCTGTTTTCACTGGATGAGCAACAAAATTATAGTGCTTGGCATGAACACCCCGCACTGATCTTCGAAGTTTGGAGGTAAGAGGTGACTGCACCGCTTGATCTTCATGAATAAACTCCGAGATGCCACCCAAACACTGGTTTTGGTTCGATTCGGCGATCTAACCAAAACCCAGTTCACAGAAATGATTGCCTTTCAAATTAGGCTTCGAATCAATAGCCTTCAAAAGTTCTGGCTATTAGATTAGTTCAAAAACTTGATTTACAGTAATACATGAATTGAGGAACACTTCTCGAGGATTATCACAGCTCTGCAAAAACTTCTCATCCATCGAACTACACCCCTCGCCTGCGCGCTCAGCACAATACCCAGTAAAATGAACAAGATTTTTTTTCCTGAAACCCTTGCAATGGGTTCGATATTCACCTGGGTAACAATATATCGACGAGACATTACATTTAACAGTCTGCACCGATCGAACCTGCAAAAAAAGGGAGAAAATCAGCATGGGATTCAAATAGGGGACGTTTGAAATTTGAAAACAAGTAAAAAGGGGACCAGTTTACAAGGTCTGAGACAGGGGCCTGCTGTCATATTGAAAAGATGTTCATAGCCTTCATTGCAGTTAAACCTGTAGCCGAACTTGGATTCGGCAACAGGAGCCCTCTCCGCACACAGAAATCCCAGATTTACATGCATGAAAGCGATTTGATTTTGATTTAGCTGGATGGATTTGATTAAACGGAGTAAAAATCATATTACCCAAATTAGAAATGGAAACTCAGTATGATTTTATGATTTTTTTGCACACGTCTTACTAGTGACATGTTTCATTATCAAAATGAATTGGTTGATTTTATGATTTTTTTGCACACGTCTTACTAGTGACATGTGTCATTATCAAAATGAATTGGTTGACGAAAAAGCAACTGTATTAATTCAAAACAGAAGGCCTATTCGGCCTAATTATAGTAAATATTTAATATTTTTTTCAGAGATGGAGAATTTTTAAAATTTTTCAATGATAAAAAATCACCCAACTCCACTAACCCGATTCCATGATAAATTTTTCTATCTATTAAATGCCATTTAGGATTAGAGCTAGAATTTCTGTTATTTTTAATATTTCTTCAAAGATTTTCTTATAATCTTTCAGTGAGATATTAGTATCTATAATAAATACTCGTATCTATTTATTGACTACAATTCAGAGTTAGAGTTGGAATTTGGGTTACAATTAATATTTCCATATAAATCTCTTTATAATCTTTGATTTATTTTATTATAAATTTTGAATTTTTAAAGTTTTTCTTATAAGCGCTGAAATTTCATATCAAGTTTTGAAATTGAAATGTGACAGCGTAAATATAATATAAGTTACGGTATTTTCCATGTGCGATTTAGAATGTATATTTATGATGTTTATGGGTTTATAGAAATCTTACTATTTGTGATTAATAAATTGAGTTGTTTTTAATGTGGGTTTTTGAAAAGTTTTTTTTGATAGTAATTTATTGAAATTATAAATTTGATGGATGTCTTAGGGATTTTTCAAGGTGCTGAATCTATATATGTAGTAAAAAAACTGGTTTAAATAACACAAGTCAAAATTTCACCTCAAATTTTTTCGTTGGATTCTGGCCAAAAAAATCTACTGGAAACTCCAAAAAGTCACATTAGAGACAACTCCTTAATAAATGTGTTTGTACTTACTCCTCAATGGGGGCGAGGAGCGAAGAAGAGGATGTTCCCGTGGGAATGTGGGGACACACATGATAAGTAAGTAGAGACAAAAGGGATGGTTGGCCTCACAGCCGTCCCATATTACCTCGAGTATGAAAGACAATAAATTCAGGCGTGGGAAACCTCATATCACAATGGGTCTTGTAGAAGGTGGTGAAAGCATTAACATTATGAAGGGTAGTGAGGGTTTTTGATGGACATTCTTCAGCAACAAGAGTTCTGGAGCCTGTGTGTGGAGTGTTGGGAAAAGAGGAGGGTGTTGCAGAGGTTCTGTGGGCCGACCAAAGGGTTGACATAGTCATAGGAGTTTCCGCCCATGCTGGTGGGCAAGGGGAGCTGTAATTTGACGAATTGAGCTTGGTAAGGGCAAGTCTGCCAGGAGAGTGGTGTATGTGCGTTTGACGAGGTTGCTCTATGTTTTCTTCTGGTTTGCTATGGATGGATGGTTTCAGTTTGGGTTGGATGTGAATTGGCCTATGGTGGAGCGGTAATATTGTAGTGCGCCTCCCCTATCTCATTACAGGGCCCTGCACTGCGGGGTGGTGCCATTGGCGCACCAGTCTTGGTTTCTGTTGGGTAGTGGTGGGAAGTTACTTTGAGAGATGTGGGTGCTCGACACTGGTGGTGGTGGTCTTGCCCCTTGCATGGTTTATTCGGGCAATTCTAGACGGGTGTTCTCCGTTACGCTACGGTGCTGTCAGGGTTTTGAGCATGAGGTCGATTCCTCGCGCAGGGAGGTCCTCTGCCAAGGTGTCGCCTAATTTAGGAAGGCCTAGTGTGGCAAAGTCTCGGTCTTGGCTTGCGCATGTGTCTGGCAATGGTGATGGTAGTTCGGAAGGTCGGAATGCAGAGGGGTCGAGCCGAGGGGTTTCTAGAGGCAGAGGTGGTGGCACTTGTGGGGGAAGATGCGCAGGGCCAATCACTCCTGGGGGTAGACGAGGGAGTTATTTCGGGAGCCGGGGTCACCTTGCTTCGTCAATTCTGTTGAGAGGGGGTTCCGCTCGCCATGGTTAATTCAGGTGTCGTGTACAGGTGCATCAGGGTTGTCGCGGCTTGCAACAAAGTTGTTACTTGGAGCACTGTCGAGACGTGATTCAATTTATCCTAGATCGTCTCGAGAATTCAGAATGGGTTTGTCAGGAGGAGCACACTGAATTGATATCTACTCTAAATAAAATGCATTATTTTCAATTCCATACCCTGGAGCGTGTTGTGGTGGTCTGGCACAACCAGAATTTGCTATCAGAGAAGGTCGAGAAACTGGAGGCTTGGATGGCCCATTTCGAGGAGCATGCTCCATACTCCTTCTTCCCTCTACCACCTCCTAGTACAACTCTGGATAACCCAGCTTCGATCACCTTCGACAACTAGCATGGAAACATGTGTTTTATATGTTTTGTATCTTTACTGGGGCCCATGGCCTTTGAAATTGTGGATTGTATCTCTCTTTGTTTTTTTGTTTCATTGTCATATGCTTTCGGCGGTAGTCAATAGACCTCGTCCGGGTGAGACTACCTGCATTTTTCCAATGATGAATTTCCTTTTGAAACTAGGAATAGAAATTTGACTTTAAAAAAAAAAAATGTGGTTGTTACTTACGACGTATATCAACCACATTCATTGATGTCATTGTGCTAGTTATTATTTAAAATGCTATTTTTTATTACATAAATGAATTCGTCACCTTGAAAATTCTTTGGGGCATTGGATTGTGGAGAATTTACAACTCAAACTTGTGATTCTAAAGAGTCCTTACATGATTTTTGACGAATTAAACCACAAAATATAATGAAAAACCTTCCAAAATGTAAAACAAATATTGTAATATTGACATTCTTTCATTCCAAAATATAAAAAATACATGTTATCAATACGTTGTTTAAATTATATTACACAAAGCCCTAAATAAATTATATATATATTTTAATTTTAATGTTTATTGTTAATAATAAATTATATAAAATTTAAAATAAACTATATAAAATAAACCTTGATTAATATAAAATTAAATTTTCATTTAATTATTATTTCAAAAATATTTATAATATTTAAATACAATTTAAATAAAATATTAATTTTACTTAATATTTAATCTAAATATAAAATATTAAAATCATAAATACTAGTTTTTAAAATAAAAAATATTTAAATCATAAATATTATTTTTTAATATAAAAAATATTTAAATCATAAATATTAATTATTAAAAATTAAAGTAAAATTTAGTTTCCATCTAATAATTTAATTCAAACCTTGTAGATATATTTGTAAATATATTTATAATACTTGAACTACTTTCAATAAAATGTTAATTTTCCCTCGTGTCTAATTAAAAAAAAGAAAATTATTAAAATAATAAATTTGCACATTCCTTTAAAAATATTTAAACTATTTTATTATAGGATATTGTTTATAAAAACAATTAAATTTAAACTATTTCATTATAGGATATTGTTTATAAAAAAAATTAAATTTAAACTATTTCACTATAAAATATTGTTTATTAACACTATTTAAAGTAATATAATTATTTGCCAATCAAGATTATTGAATATATTAAATATAAGATTATTGAATATATTAAATATAATTTTTTATCCAATATTACAAAATATATAATCTTAAAACAAAAATATATAAATTATTATTATTATTTTTAAGCTATATCAAAATTAATTAAGCATAAACCAATTGGTACTAAATGGAAAAAAAATTATCAATAATAAAATGCTATCCGCACAATTATACCAAGCTATCTACATAATAAAATGCTGCTTCAAATGAATTACTCACTAACTGATCTACACGTCATGAATTACTCACAAGTCCATTACTCTTTATATTCTGAGTATAATCCCCAAATGAAATTCCATATAGTCCCCAAAGCGAAACCCACATGAAATGACATTACCAGGCTATTACACTATAATTTTATCAGTATCAGATTCAAACACTATGGTCTATAAAGCCCCCAGGAGTGATTGACAACAGTGAATCCGCCATCGACGACCAGGTTATGCCCACTAACATACTTAGCTTCATCACTTGCCAAGAACACCCCAGCCTCCGCAACATCTTCTTCTTTAAGAGTCGCTCCCTGTAAGTTGGCAACACTGTTGGACACGGCCTCCACAGCGGCCTTATCCTCTTCTGAAACAGCAGAAGCATCGTCTTGTTTGAAGTACCGGACCGTAAGAGCCGTGGCCACGGCATCAGGAGACACAGCGTTGACTCTGATCCCGTATTTCCCGAGCTCAGCTGCTCCGTTCTTCGTTAGCCCTATCACTGCATGCTTCGAAGCCGTGTATGCGTGTGTTGCCAGTCCTGCTACAACACCTCCAACGCTGGCCATGGAGATTATGCAGCCCTTCTTCCTCGGAATCATCACTCGGGCCGCATGCTTAATACCCAGCCTTTGTTGAAGGCAAAACTAGAGTTCCAGAGATTCAAACAATCTCGATCCATCACCAAGATTAGCACTAAGGTGAGATCGATCAACTATATACCTGAAAGCCCCATCACCTAGTCAGTTTGGCCCCGGTTCGTATCCCATTAAAGAACACAATAATATGAAGAAACTCAAAGGACCTACCTGGATACAATTCAACTCTTCTTCATTGGAATCCGATGCGGAAATGGTGACCACGGGCTTACCACGAAAATACACGAGCAACCATGGGAGATTTTCCCAGGCATAAGCATCCATGGGATGCGAATCAGAAACCGGTGTTTGGATACCCTTCATTGAAGCCTGGAAAGCCTGAATGAGTATGTGCTCCGCAGCGTTGTGATCGGTGGTGGGCAGGGTTCGTCGGAGAGACTTTTCTCGTCGAGAGAGCGGAGCTGAAGATATTGGGGGCAGACAATTCCAAAATTCAAAATTTCAAATTTCAAATTCGCGGTTTTTCATATTCAAATTTTACAATTCAAACTGCGTACATTGTATTGCAGCGTATACCATGTATTTATATGCGGTGGAAACTAGGCGGAGGCGCAAGGAATTCCTCGTCCGTATTCGGATGCAGGGGCATGGGCATCCATTAAACTTTTTGAACCCATACGTATGCGATAAAGACAAGTACCGGATGATAAGACAGGGTTTCAACGACCATGGAGTGCATGGCATGAATTGGGTTGCCATGGTCATTGGTACTTAAGGGGCATTAATGGGTCAATAGCAGCTAAAATATTGGTCGCCATATTGATGTAAGTGGATAGATATAATTTTCCACTTTGTTAATAATAGAAAGTTGGAAAATCCATTCATTTTAATAATTAAGTTGACATAACGGCTATAAACTGCTATAAATGACCTGGCACAAATGGCTAGAAAAGACTCGCCACCATCACTCCAACGGTTAAAAATGAGGTGTCACTGTCCCTCGGAAATTACGGATGGTTAAAAAAAGCTATCAGGTAGAGTTACACAGTTCACCGAATCAGAGTTATATAATGAGTATTTGCTTATGCCTTTCATCAGTTCAATTACTTTCAGCTTCTTTTCTCCTTTCCCTGCCTTATATTTGTTTGTTTGGGTTTGTGTGAGTTTTATTTCTGGATCTTGAATGACAAGATTAGATTAGATATTTGAGATTGATTACCTATTTATGCATTGTTTTATGTGCGGCATCTAATAATCCTGTATGGTTTGTTTAACAGATGAAAAGAAATGGATATTTTCGCACTCTATCGCCCTGCAAAAATCATACAATTTGTGAACAAGGCACTAAGAAAACCTAGTTCTGTGCTGGACTACAGGCAAGTTTCTGCTTCTTCATTTTATGTTTCTTGAATTAAACATCTAATAATCCTGTATGGCAGATGAAAAGAAATCGATATTTTCGCACTCTATCGCCCTGCAAAAGTCATACAATTAAAAACGTTGGACATACTATAGTTGGTTGTAAACAAGACGCTAAGAAAACCTAGTTCTGCGCTGGATGAGAGGTAATTTTCTGCCTCTTTATTTTATGTTTCTTGAATTAAAATAGTTTGAAGTAAATCCATTTCAATGAACTATAGCTAGGCTTCTATTTCATTTTCAGTGGTTCAATAATTTTGGGATAAACACTGTGTTTGTAATAGCGCCCATTATATTGGTTTACTGTAATTTTTGTATTAATGCCTTGTTCGTAAGACCATCCATTAATTGATTCTCTGTATTATGAATAAACTACTGCTAGAGTATTCATGTGCCCTTATATCAAATCACATTCAGCCAATTCCTTCCATTACCCTGTTTGTAAGAGCATCAGTTACATTAGTTTTCTGTACCATTAATTCTAGAGTGTTGATGTCTTCTTATATCAAATTTCAGAGAGGGCATTCTTTCCATTTCTGTTAAAATTATCATAAGCGATTGATTGTTTTATGTGATGGATTGGACGCTCCATTACAACTATATTTCTTTTGTCTTCTTTCAAAGCAAAACCGAGTCCATTCATCTAAGTTTTATTGTTCTATCTTCTTTCTAGTTTTCTGGGCCCTCACAAATGCCATAGTTTCTTTGTAATTCATTTCAGCCATTGTAATCTCCTCCTCTCTCAAATCTCGTGCAGGGAAATTGTTTGATTTCTCTCAAAATTATTCACGTATCGGATGCATTGTTTTATGTTGCATCGTGTGGCTACGCAGAGGAATAAAAACCTCTATGCATAGTTACATTTCAGTTAATAACTGTAATCTTAGCTAAAATAAACCCCAATCTTGTAATTTCAGCTACTATTCCTGAGCTTGTATTTAGTAAGTTTGTAACGATCAATCTTGGAATTTTAAACTAGGAAATTTTCAACAAGATATTCCTAACTATTAAGAAAAAAAATTAGTGTGTGATTTGCACTGACGTTATCGATACAACTAGGTATTGATAGTCAAGCTTGACTTTGTTTTTACATTATTACTGTGGTAAAGTTGAATGTATTTTAAATTGTATTTTTATATATTTAATTTATTTTAAATAATGTTTTTGTTACATTTAAACTTTTATTAATAATGTTTTGTTTTTTTTTTGTTATATTTAAACTTTATTTTTTAATTTATTTTGTTTTTAATGATTTTTTTATTAATATTTCTTAGTTTAATTTTTTTTTTTAATGATTTTATTATTTAGATATTTAATATGTTATTTACGTTCGGCACTATATTTTATTAATGGTACAATCTAGTATAGTATATTTTTTTTAATTAAAATAATATAATGTATAAAAAAATGTTTGAATTTATGTTTTAATACTTTTATATTTAAAGATATTTGGGAAAATTACATTGTAGTATAAATATTTTCTAAGATTGTTTTTGAATATATATTTTATTAAAATTTTCAAGTACAACACATATATAAATTCTTATGAATTTATATTGTATTAGATTAAGCTAGGCTAAGCTAGAGTGGGCTAGGATAGACTAAATTAGACTAGGCTACACAAGGATAGAATAAGTTAAGCTAGGGTGGGCTAGACAAAAACATGGTAGGCTACTATATTGTAGGCTAGGTAAGCTAGAGTAGCCTAGCCTAGGCTACTAAGGAATAGGCTAAGGTAAGCTAGAGTAGGCTAGGTTAGGTTAGAATAGGTTACAGTACTCTAGGTTGGGCTATACTAGGTGAGGCTAGGTTAGGTTAGATTAGACTAGGTTAAGATAGGCAAGACTAGCCTAGGCTAGGCTAGGCTATGTTAGGATAGGTTAAGTTAAGTTAGTGTAGGCTATAATAGGCTAGGTAAGGCTAGGCTATGCTAGGCTAGGGTAGGTTAGGCTAGAAAAGGCTAGGTTAGGCTAGGCAAGGTTAACTTAGGCTACGAAAGGTTATGTAAAGCTAGGCTAGGCTAGGCTAGTGTAGGTTAGGCTAGGCTAGTGTAGGCTAGGCTAAGGTAGGCTAGATTAGGTTAGGTTAGGTTAGGCTAGGCTAGGCTAGGTTAGGCTAGGTTAGATTAGGCAAGGTTAGGCTAGGTTAGATTAGGCAAGGTTAGGCTAGGTTAGGTTAGGTTAGGCTAGGCTAGGCTAGGCTAGGTTAGGCTAGGCTAGGCTAGGCTAGGTTAAGTTAGGCTAGGCTAGGCTAGGTTAGGTAAAGCTAAGCTAGGCTAGGTTAGGGTAGGCTAGGTTGGGTTAGGGTAGGCTAGGCTAGGCTAAGGTAGGATAAGCTAGGCTAGTCTAGGCTAAGTTAGGTTAGCCTAGCCTAGCCTAGGCTAGGTTAGGCTAAGTTAGGTTAGGTTAGTGTGGGCTAGGCTTAGTTAGGGTGCGCTAAGCTTAGCTAGGTTAGGCTAGGCTAGGATAGATTGGGTTAGTTTAGGTTAAGTTAGGTTAGTTTAGGTTAGGTTAGGATTAGCTAGGCTAGGATAGGTTAGGTTAGGCTAGGTGAGGTTAGGCTACGCTAGGCTAGGTTAGGTTAGGTTAGGTTAGGTTAGGGTGAGTTAGCCAGGACAAGCCAGGGCCAGGGCTAGGCTTATGTTAGCTAGTTTAGGTAGGTAGATCAGGGTAGGTTAGGCTGGCTAGGCTAGGACAAGGCAGGTTAAGATAGTTAGGTTGAATTCAGGACAGGCTAGGTTGGGCTAGGTGGGAAGAAGTTGGCGTTAGGCCAGGCCACGGCTAGGACAGCTTTCACGCAGGGCTAGTTAGGCTAGGGTTAGGGCCAGGTAGGCTATGCTTAGCCAGGCTAGCCAGGGTTAGGTTAGGTTAGGGATAGGCTTAACCCAGGGCCAGGCTTGCGAGACCACAGGCAGGGCAGCCAGGGGCAGGTGGGCCAGGGTTAGGTTAGGCCAGGGCTAGAAAGCACAAAAGGTTAGGTTAGGTTAGGTTAGCCAGGGTTAGAAGCCAGGCTTGGGCAGAATAGGTAGGGTAAGCTAGGATAGGTGGGCTAGGCTAGGTTAGGCTAGGCTAGGCCACAATAGGTTAGGTTAGGTTAGGCTAGGCTAGGTTAGGCTAGGATAGGAAGGGTA